>CM034356.1:47198214-47328055 GCA_019925275.1 Mytilus edulis | reverse complement strand
TTAGTCAGTTCTAGGTTAGAACTGTTCTAGCTAGAACTGATTTGGTCAGTTCTACCTAGAACTGATTTGGACAGTTCTAGCTAGAACTGATCCTGACAGTTCTACCCTAGAACTGATCCTGACAGTTCTAGCTAGAACTGACCAGATATTTGGTCAGTTCTACTTCTAGAACAGTTCTACGGTTAGAATTGATTTCAAATTCTACGGCTAGAATTGATTTATAAATTCTACGGCCAGAATTAATTTATAAATTCTACGGCTAGAATTGATTTATAAATTCTACGGCCAGAATTAATTTATAAATTCTACGGCCAGAATTAATTTATAAATTCTACGGCTAAAATTGATTTATAAATTCTACGGCTAGAATTGATTTATAAGTTTTAAGAAATATTTGTCTTAATATAAAGGCTTCGGCAAAATAGCGATTAATATTATATAGAGTTTTGCTATTTTGCCGGCCAGTTTTATTTCAGATTTATAATCGGCAAGAGAACATGATTAACCTCGCCATATTCTGCATGTATGTGCCTGTTCCAAGTCAGGAGCCTGTTATTCAGTGATTTTCTTTTGTTGATGTGTTACATAAATTATTTGTTTTTCTTTCATTTTTTGAACATAAATTAAACCGTTTATATGGGGGGGGGGGGGGGGGGGGGGGGGCATTATTATTTCATTTATTTTACATTTGTCATTCGGGGAGTCAGGATGACTCGTTTTACATAACAAAATTATCTGACCTTAATGTAATACGTTATTCCGGCCCAAACCACCAGGGACGGATCCAGCAGTTTAAAAAGGGGGGGGGGGGTGCAACTAAAATTTATTGTCCTCATTCAAATGCATTGATCTTCCATAAAAAGGGTGCTGTACAGTAATTCAGTTATAATTTTAGGTCAAGAGGGACTGTAATATATACAAGTTATAGCAATATTGGAAAATAATGACCTCAAAATTTTGTACGCATGAATTTATAGTGCCAGCATGTCCTCTTTTTATTCAAAGTATTGAATCGTAAACAAATATCAGTAGTTTTCATACTTCAGACTGAGTCGTGTAATAAAATCTTTTGACCGCATCAATCTAAACTGACCTTATTTGCTCTTTCGTTCTGCAAATCTATATAGCTGTACAGTAATTCAGTTATAATTTTAGGTCAAGAGGGACTGTAATATATACAAGTTATAGCAATATTGGAAAAGAATGACCTCAAAATTTTGTTCGCATGAATTTATAGCGCCAGCATATCCTCTTTTTATTCAAAGTATTGAATCGTAAACAAATATCAGTAGTTTTCATACTTCAGACTTAGTCGTGTAATAAAATCTTTTGACCGCATCAATCTAAACTGACCTTATTTGCTCTTTCTTTCTGCAAATCTATATAGCTGTACAGCAATTCAGTTATAATTTTAGGTAAAGAGGGACTGTAATATATACAAGTTATAGCAATATTGGAAAACAATGACCTCAAAATTTTGTACGCATGAATTTATAGTGCCAGCATGTCCTCTTTTTATTCAAAGTATTGAATCGTAAACAAATATCAGTAGTTTTCATACTTCAGACTGAGTCGTGTAATAAAATCTTTTGACCGCATCAATCTTAACTGACCATATTTGCTCTTAAAGTCTTTCTTTCTGCAAATCTATATAGCTGTACAGCAATTCAGTTAAAATTTTAGGTCAAGAGGGACTGTAATATACAATTTACAGCAATATTGGAAAACAATGACCTAAAAATTTTGTTCACATGAATTTATAGTGCCAGCATGTCCTCTTTTTATTCAAAGTATTGAATCGTAAACAAATATCAGTAGTTTTCATACTTCAGACTGAGTCGTGTAATAAAATCTTTTTACCGCATCAATCTAAACTGAACTTATTTGCTCTTTCTTTCTGCAAATCTATATAGCTGTACAGTAATTCAGTTATAATTTTAGGTCAAGAGGGACTGTAATATATACAAGTTATAGCAATATTGGATAACAATGACCTCAAAATTTTGTTCGCATGAATTTATAGTGCCAGCATGTCCTCTTTTTATTCAAAGTATTGAATCGTAAACAAATATCAGTAGTTTTCATACTTCAGACTGAGTCGTGTAATAAAATCTTTTGACCGCATCAATCTAAACTGACCTTATTTGCTCTTTCTTTCTGTAAATCTATATAGCTGTACAGTAATTCAGTTATAATTTTAGGTCAAGAGGGACTGTAATATATACAAGTTATAGCAATATTGGATAACAATGACCTCAAAATTTTGTTCGCATGAATTTATAGTGCCAGCATGTCCTCTTTTTATTCAAAGTATTGAATCGTAAACAAATATCAGTAGTTTTCATACTTCAGACTGAGTCGTATAATAAAATCTTTTGACCGCATCAACCAAAACTGACCATATTTGCTTTTTTAATGTGAGTCTATATAGTTGAACAGTACTTCAGTTATATTTTTTTTACTGTAGTATATATAAATAACTGCAATATTGGAAATTGAACAAACATGACTAACTTATGTCTATGGGCGCTGATAACACAATAACGACAGCTAGAAGACCCGTTACATCCAAACTCAAATTATTAAATAATGAACCGTCACAAAAAGTGACTTTTTATTTAGTCAGTAGTTCATGATGTTTTTTTTTTAAACAGAACTATTTAACGGCATCATCCAACACTCACATCACTGATTCATATACTTTATTTTAAAATGAAAAGTACATGTATGAGAAGTTCTCTTCTTGGAAAGGTATACTGACTATACTGTTAATATAATTTGAAGAAGGAAAATGATTGGTTTTGTTTGTAGCCTTACGTCCAGTGGCAAATATTTCATTCATGTTCTAATCAGATCGAGTATATTTTTCTGACGTTCCAGACTCCCAGATATTATTCATTATCGTTATGGATAAGTTTGGCAACGAGATAATGCAAATCTGAGACCTCAGTGCAAATGTACATAGTTTTCTTGCGTTTAATAACAACACTGTGTTCATTACTATGATATCCCATAATTCATCCACTGTACAATTTTCGTTTGAGCATTTGTCAAAACAGAATCTTAAATCATGAATGTAAATCCAAGGCAAACAAGGTAAATTAAGATTAAATTTACTTGAATTAAATGCAGAGTTATATTTACGAAGAGACTGTTAAAAACGGGGAACGAAGAAACGTAAACAATGATGTTTCATTTGCAATCTCATAAAAATATTTCTCCGATGAGTTGGATAACCTCCTATCCACTTCGATATTTGTACATGTAAATTTTGATCAGTAAAAAATATAGAAACATCTGCTATTATATATAGTAAAGTAATTGGAACTGATTTTTTCTTCTAAATTCTAAATTGCCCTTTCTGCAGTGACGTCATTTAGAACTGTTCTACAGTCCTGACTGATTTAGTCAGTTCTGCTGACAGTTCTACGGTTAGAACTGATTTGGTCAGTTCTACCTAGAACAGTTTTAGACAGTTCTACCCTAGAACTGATCCTGACAGTTCTACCTAGAACTGATTTAGTCAGTTCTACCTAGAACTGATCCTGACAGTTCTACCTAGAACAGTTCTAGGGTAGAACTGTTCTAGCTAGAACTGTTCTAGGACAGGTTAGAACAGTTCTATGACAGAATATTCTGACAGTTCTAATGAGAGGTTAGAAGTGATCTCCACTGTACGTGCGTACGGACGGACATGGGTAACACTTAATGCCAACTCCAAAGCGGCAGGGAATAAAAAGTTCGGACGTTTTATACTAAAAATGTGCATACCCGACCAACTCCCGATTATTCCTACGGCCCATATACGATCAGGTGATCTGGTCTGGTCGAGATCAGGCTGAGATCGTGAATAGTTGAAATGGTCTAGCTAGTCGAGTAAAGATCGTGTAAAGATCGTGAATTGATCGGAATTATCGAATAAGTATTCATTTTGTTGTCGGGATGGAGTCGTGATGGAGTCATTAAGGAGTCGTGAATGGTCGAGTTAAGGTCGTGTACAGTCGGAGTGCGGTCGGGTAGAAGTCGTAAACAGGCCCAATCAAGAATTCGGTTGAGCTTGGTCGTAGAAATTTGGACAATCGGGATCATCGAGTTGATCTGATCGGCAGTGTGAACCTAACTTTACTGTTGTGTTACTATCGCGTAACTGTCGTACGACTGTCGCACAACGGTCGTGGGTCACTCGCACTGATGCCACATGTGGAGCCGAATCTGCTTACCCTTCCGGAGCACCTGAGATCACCCCTAGTTTTTGGTGGGGTTTGTCTTGTTTATTCTTTACTTTTCTATGTTGTGTCATGTGTACTATTGTTTGTCTGTTTGTCCTTTTCATTTTTGGCCATGGCGTTGTCAGTTATTTTCGATTTATGAGTTTGACTGTCCCTCTGGTATCTTTCGTCCCTCTCTTTGACTACTAATTACTAGAATATAAAGAAGGCCCAATTTATTGCGTGCCATTTTCTTTTTACTTTCAATATTATTCAGTGTCATTATATAAAGTTCATTAGAAGTAAACGAGTTATTTCGTATTAGTTTATATTTTAATTGTTCAGCGAATTTAAACCAGGATGCCCCAGAAAAAAAGAAGAAAAACCAAAAGAATGGTGGTAGCAACGCTAACAGGACCATATTTTGCTCTTGTAGGAGTCCGGCAAGGCGCCTATTCAGTAGGGAAAAGCGTAATCGTTCTGTTGGAATAGCCATCCTCTTTAAACGGCAGACGGTATGTTTTTCCAAACATTCATTGCCGCCGAATTGTATTCTTCTAAATAAAACGAAAATATGTTGCACGATGAACGTACCACTGTCGTACGATAGACAATCAATTTCACCACTTATTGCGGACCTGTTTTTTTTTTTATTGTTATGTGTTACAATTTATGACTAAAATTAACAAAGACCCATCGAAACAACATTTGATACAAAAATTTAACAATACTTTTAGATATTTGGATGATATATTGGCTCTCAATAATGGCGACTTCAGTATGTATAGTAAAGAAATTTATACTGTTGAACTTTCTTTAAATAAAGCTAATACTAACAATGACCACTGCCCTTTCCTCGGTCTTGATATCTATATCATTAACGGGAAGCTTAATACAAAAATTTATGATAAAAGAGATGATTTTTCATTTCCTATCGTTAATTATCCATTTTTAGATGGTGACGTTCCCTTGTCACCATCTTATGGTGTTTATATATCTCAACTTGTACGATTCGCTCGTGTATGTAACAACGTATTAGATTTTAGCGAGAGAAATTTATGTATTACTGAAAAATTATTACACCAGGGTTTTCGATATCACAAACTGGTCAAAACATTTACTAAATTTTATCACCGGTATAAGGAAATAATTCGTAAATATAACTCAACATGCAGACATCTTATACGTTCAGGTATTTCACATCCAATCTTTTATGGTAATATTCTTTACCAATCACAAAAATGTCAATATTCACCTCAAAAGCTTACAAAACCTTTAAACAGACTTATTAAGAAGGGATATAGTTACGATACTGTTGTCAGGTCATTAAAGATTGCATATTTTGGCTTTAATATTGATTCACTTATAGGGTCTTTGCATCGGAACTAAACACATTTATTTAAAAAAAAACAGTTATTGGCATGACACGGGTTATGTTCTTCTCATATATTTTATGATAGTATGATAATAAACCCCTGACGGGAGGGATTGTGCCTGATATTCATATGATGAAGACATAATCTTTCAATCAGTTTAATTGAGGTCTGGAGCTGGCATGTCAGTTAACTGCTAGTAGTCTTTTGTTATTTATGTATTATTGTCATTTTATTTATTTTCTTTTGTTACATCTTTTGACATCGGACTCGGACTTCTCTTGAACTGAATTTTAATGTGCGTATTGTTATGCGTTTACTTTTCTACATTGGCTAGAGGTACATTTGTATAGGGGGAGGGTTGAGATCTCATAAACATGTTTAACCCCGCCGCAATTTTGCGCCTGTCCCAAGTCAGGAGCCTCTGGCCTTTGTTAGTCTTGTATAATTTTTAATTTTAGTTTCTTGTGTATAATTCGGAGTTTAGTATGACGTCCATTATCACTGTACTAGTATACATATTTTTAGGGGCCAACTGAAGGACACCTACGGGTGCGGGAATTCTCGCTACATTGAAGACCCATTGGTGGCCTTCGACTGTTGTCTGCTCTATGGTCGGGTTGTTGTCGCTTTGACACATTCCCCATTTCCTTTCTCAATTTTAATCAATGTTGTGCGAGCATCGTACGAAATTTGGTATTCGTGAGACAATCGTGCGACTGTATCACGAGTGTCTTGCAACAGTCGTGAGATTGCCGTACGACGGTCATGCAATAGTCGTACGATTAATTTGTATTGAAATGGTTTATGTTAGTATCCACGACAATGTGTTTAGCGCAAGACAGTCGCACGTCTGTGATAAGACACTCTCACGATAGCCACAAGACAGTGACACGACAAACAATCGTAGAGCAAAACAGGTGCATGTTCAATTTTCGTCCCACGACACACGACAGCGCCACGATGCTCAAAATATCGTGCGACTGTCGTACGACGATCACAGATGACCCGCGATTTGATGAAATTTCATGTCGTGGCGCTGCATAGATGTGTCGTTGGTTCGTTGTGACCAGGACTTCAAGGGCAAAATTTAAAACAGTTCAACATTGTGACAAATATTCATTTTTAGGACAATGCGAGAAAAACTTAAATATCTTTTTTCCTAAATACTGGGCCTTTGGTATGTATATTTCTAACCTAACATTCATTGCATGAACGATATACATTAAACAGTTCCGTCAGTCACAACGGGTATGCAATTAAACTTATTATTAGTCTTAGTATCAACATTATCGAAATGAAAACATTAACCGACGTCAGTCTAAAGAAAAGAAGAAAAAAAAACCCAACACCTTTATACTTCAATCGTTTTCCCAAATGCTGATAGGGAATTTTTAAGTGCTGTTGTTTTCTCTATCCAAAGTAGCTGGAAAAGAAAAATAGAATGGTTAAGAATTAAACGCACATTACACATATATACGCATGATACCTTATTAATAAACAAAATGATGGAATGAAGAAAGAAAGGTTTCAATGTTGCTGTTTTTTTTGCAAAAATATTTAATTTTGCCTCGTATCAGAGTTTACCATTAGTTGCAACCTCCCGTTACTTTCTATGTTCCTGGAAGTTCTCAATAGCAGACACAACGGAGGCCATGTATGTTGATACTTTATACAGATATACGTTTCTTCATGGAATAGTAGACACTTTGCATAAAAAAAATGTAGGCCTATATGTCTCATCAACGTCTCTAAAAGTATGCAGATTGTAGTGTTACTGCTTTAGAATGAAAGCTACAGAACCAAGTGGAAAAGTTGAGGTCATTCATTCGAAACATTCGAGCAGCGCCTGCATACGGTATATATATCTCCTAATTGATACGTTATTCCCGGGCTTGTATTTCCTATCATGATTTTCTGGATTAAGAGTTGCTCATGTTACTGCTCACAAGGAAACTATTAAACAAAGAGTTCCAAATGGTGAAGTTAAAATCATCCCTTCGTAAATTTTACGGACGCCATCATGATTTGGTTGACCGTTACGGAATATCCGTTTCACAGATGATATCGGATATGTTCCTTATGTCGTAACTACAATCATACCTTTCCCTTTTCATGAATATGACCTACCGAATAAGAATATTTACCGGGTTTGTAATAACATGAGCAACAGTTCAACACGACGGGTTCCACATGTGGAGCAGGATCTGCTTACCCTTCCGGAGCATATGAGATCACCACTTAGTTTTTGATTGGGTTCGTGTTGCTAAGTCTTTAGTTTTCTATGTGGTGCGTGTGTACTATTAGTTGTCTGCTTGTTTTTTTTCGTTTTTAGCCATGGCACTGTCAGTTTGTTTTCAATCTATGAGTTTGAATGTCCCTCTGATATCTTTCGCCCCTCTTTTACGGACACCATCATGAGTCGGTTGACCGTTATGAAATATCTGTGTTTCGGCGCTGACATGATTTTTTAAAACTTGTTAATTTAGAAAAAAGACAACTAATGTTCTTTCCAAAGTTGGCCTTTAAGTGAATTGGCTATTATATGTAGGTCTTTTTGGTTCGAATTCTCTTAATCTATGTCTGTTATTATACATCCTTGATAATTTCAAATTCTACTATTCAGCTTTGAGCGGTCCTGATGGAGGATGAATCAATTAAAGCACTTCGGACGTTTATAATTTTCGTTATCACTGAATGAGACTTGTCACCAAACTTGTACTTACTATGAGCAATATGACAGGTACCATTCCGGAGCATTAAATAATTCAATCGACAGGGTTAGGTATGAATTAATCGTCATTCGAAGTGGAATTTTTATTCTGCAAACTACCACGAAAAATGCTGCTATTATGTTGCAATGTCGGCAACAATATTTTGACATCTTGGTTTATTTGGTCTTTTAACTATTTGATTCGAACGTCAATGACGCGTTTAATGTGAACAAAACATGCGTATGGCATACAAAATAATAAGCATCGTATCATTGATGATTTTTTTTCAGAAACATTATATTCACCTTAACGTGATTCTCTTTTCTTCTTGACGATATTCATACACAAATCTATAACTGTTATCGTAAGCAATTTTTTGAGTGCTATTTCTCAAAAATTACTACTTACTTCAAGACTGTAGCTAGCGCTGGTTTAAGCACAGTCTGTGCTACATTTTGAAATTCTTTCAGTCTTTCATTGTATAAAAAAAGATGTAGTATCAGTATACTTAAAGTAAGTTAAACAATATTATCATATTTCATGAAACAAAATATTTGTTTATTTACATACTGGAATTAGTTCAGAAAAAAGGATAAAGTTTTTTGGAACCGCTGATAATTGCTGAATAACTACTTTTCTATGAATACAGAATTTAAATAAATAATTGATAAATCGGAAAATTATATGGGTATTTCTTTGACCGAAAAACTGATTAACTTTATAATGGTAAATTTTTATCAAGATAAAATATTAGCAGTTTTCTCTAATTTTTACACGCTTTATGGTTTTCATCGGAAGGTACCGAGACTTTGTTGATACATATTCCGTATCAACTTCACAAATAATACATGATGGTCTTGATGTATAGATTCTGCGTACTGATGTTGTTTATCATCTTAACAACGTGTTATATTGTTCTTTCATTTGTCTTTGTTCTATTATTAATATTACTTTAACTGTTGGATTGTTTTATGTGATATCCTTAAAAGTGGCTCGGTACTTAAACATCCCGTCAATGTGTTTGGATTATATTCCTTTTTTTTGCTGGTGTGTTTTGTATATGCGTCTTTTTGCGTTTCTTTGGTTCTTATAACGTGACTCTGTACTTTAAAAGATCCCGTCAATATGATAGTGTTCTATAAATGGGCGTTTTTCAATAAAAGCGTTCCTTTCAGACCTAAAAAAAATGGAAAAATCAACTAGTCTAAAATTTATTTTCAAGAGTTATTTTGAAAACCTCTATTATAGACCTGTTTGTAAACAAAAAGTGCAATCTTAAATACTCTTTAAAATGATATTTTTTTCATAATTTGTGTACTGTTTCGTAGGGGACTTTTGTCCCCTACGAAACTGCTTCTAAAAACACATATTTTTGCAATTTTAAATGTTTCCTATAGACATTACAGTTTGTTTACTTTATATACTAGAAAAATCTCATTTTTTTTCTGAATTGGAGAACCATTTTTTATCGATAAAGATTAGACAGTACTTCACATATGAAGGTACAACTCATGTTACGTAGTGGACATTTTGATGCGTTTCGTAGTTGACAAAACCGTTTCGTAGTGGACAAAAAGTTTCGTAGTTGACATCAACCCTATTCTATGTTAATAAAAACGTAATAAAAATTACATGAAACTAACCTTTGTTATATGCTTTGCACGAATATAACTGAAAAAAGAGTAAAAAAAGACTGCTTGGTAGTGGTAGTGTCCACTACGAAACGTTTTTCTCCCAAACTTGTTTCGTAGGGGACCGTTTCGTAGGGGACGTATTCACATGTTTTATTTTTTTCTCACAACCCCTATATTGCAATAGTAACAAGACTGACTGCATCAAAGCGTTATCAAGCTGTACACTGATATTTTTTTCATAATTTTAAAACCAGTTACTGAAGGAGATTTGAACCGTTTCGTAGGGGACATTTACAAAAATACGGTATCACTCTGGTCCATTTGATGTGCTCAATTTTTCTTACCAACAGTTTTATTGCCGTTATTAAAGCATCACATCTTTTGTAAGACCCTAATGTTTATATCTCTTGCAAACAAAAAATTACATTGATTTTATAAAACTGTTTATAAGCAAGTTTTAATGACTTCGTTTCGTAGTGGACATTGTGTTAGGGACACACCTTCTAAAATAAAAAATCCTATGTTAAAAGCTGTTTATTAAAATATGTTGGCTCTAAACATACTTTTGAATTATTAAAGAACTTATATTAAGTAAAATTAATATTTATTTCGACATTTTTTACGATATTTTAGAGTATGAATGTTGAACAGGCGGTCTAGGGACATGCCATTTTGGTTGTTTTGGACCATTCAGGAATCAATATCTTATCAATCCCTCTAAAAAATAAACTGTTTCTTTACTTAAAAATGTTATATCTAATTCAATGTACTGACTGCACAAAAAATTACTTGCAAAGATCAAACACATTTTTTTTAAAGTGGCTGGGACAAGAAAGTACGTTTTTATTGAAAAACGCCCAAATATGTCAGTATGATATATTTTTTTTTAATGAATTAGAAAATACGTTGAACCACAAACGTCAAAATTATTCCATCGAGTAGTGGAATGAACTATTTGTGGATTCTTATAAATTATATATAACTTTTGGACTATCTTAAATCTCGGTCTATTTCTGAAATTAATTCTTATATACTTTGATTTTTTAACCCTGTATGCTAACATTGCCCATGTGAATTTTTGTTTAATTGTTTGTATATACATTGAACGACAAATTTATGTGACGTATAACATTTTCTGACGTCAGACACGCGAATCAATGAATGTGTTTGTAGATAGATGTTTTTTGTGTTCTTAATTAATGTTCCTTTTAAAATTGTTACTCGATGATGACTGCTGTACCCATATTTTGACTATCTTATTTAGTATGTCTGTTTAGTTCACGCACCATTGTAAATATAACGGAATTTGATGAGACTGCCATCAAAGTGAGAGGTTAAGCGTATTAAAATCAGGTTTAATCCACCATTTTCTACATTTAAAATGCCTGTACCAAGTCAGGAATATGACAGTTCTTGTCAATTCGTTTTTATGTGTTTTGTCATTTGATTTTGCCATGACTGTGATTATGGACTTTCCGATTGGATTTTCCTCTCAGTTCAGTATTTTTGTGATTTTACTTTTTCCTAACATATTGACCTTTTTTATTTAATCAACGTGTGGTTCTTCTGATCTCAGTTCTTCATTGGTCAAAATTCGATTACGACGTCGAAGTTTTTTGCTTTTTTCTGAATTTCCTATTGTGACGGCGTGAAAAAAGGCGACCATGTCTGATGACGTTACATAAAAAGAACACATCTTTTTGCAGGTCATTTGAAAATAAGGAATAAATTTTCCTGCATTTTCACGGTTTAAAAATCATTAGAAAAATAGATTCCACCTTCACATCTTGTGTAATACAATATTTATCCACTCTCGACAGTTACATTCTAAATATTTAAAACGCTTGGCGAGCCTCGGTAAAAGACGAATATATTGTATATAATTATATACTATGATTAAAAAAATTAATTAGAACTTCTATAAATATATGATAGAAAATGGTTTACAGTCCATGAGGTACGAAATGGAAGATGAATTTTGGGCAAAGGATACGAAATGGTTTTTACTGTAAGGTACGATTTTTTTTTACTGTAGGTACGAAATGGTTTTTACTGTAGGTACGAAATGGTTTTTACTTTAGGTACGAAATGATAAATGTTGGGTACGAAATGGTAATTTGGGGTACGGAATGGCTAAGGTACGAAATAACTTGCTACCTTAGATCTCATTGTTTGGTATGCTTTGGTTATAATGAGACAATATCTGAAAAAGTCTAATTTTTGGAAATAAGAAAAAACAACAAATTTTTTTTTAGACCCAGTATTTTAATAGCACAAATCGAAGAACACACATTGGGGATCTAGGAACTGTTGTCTGTAATTCAAACAATTGTTTAATAAGGAAACAATGGCTATTTTAAAAATGGTACAAAAAAAATCCAGTTCTTTCCTGTTACCAAAGTGAATCAATTTTAAAAAGTTTCTAATGGGAATAAGGAATAAGTTTAAGACACTATTTGTGGTTTACTAGTATATCCTGCAATAGTTTATCAAATGCCAATTATTGATTTTAGCATTTGCAATACAAAAGGTTTAGAAATATACGTAAATATAGTCAGATATGTCGGTAACATGAAAGAATCTTGAGTAACAGCACAACGGTAACAGGACAGAGTTGGTAACAGAAAGGATTTTTCTGCTTTACTTTAATGTTTAAGAAAAATACATCATTTTAAATTGGTCACAATTGGAAGATAACAGCAAACAATGTCATTTATCCTTTGAAACTGTATTTGCAAGATGAAAAATCTGCCTAGGTAATGAAAAATTCTAAAAAAAAATCCTTTCTGTTACTATCTACTATACTAGAATTGCACAATGTTCTCTGCTGTTATCAAAAGCAAAAAACCTATTTTTTTATTTAATATACTGTATATTATTTTGAAATTTATTTAATATGGTGGTGATAACTTATATTAAATGAAATGGTTGGCATATAGTAGATTAACTTTTCGATTCTTCAGTAAAATTGTCTTGAACATCCTTCCTGTTACTTATGATGGTTATGCTGTTACTTTTTATCAGGTAACATGACAGAACGTAACAGAAAGGAATTACGCGATAGTTTTTGTCCTTTTTATCACATTAAATGTAAGTGTATTTCCTGTGACATATAACTTTTAAAAAGATGATATAAAAACACACACAATGCTGTGGTGCACACTTAAAAATATTCTCAGAAAGTGTAAGAAAAGGCTGTAACAGGATAGAACACCAATAAGTATTTTTCTATAAATTCTTACCTTGGATGGGCTTGAATTTTCAAACCTGGCCGCCTTTCCAACTATTTCTTTGTACTAATGCATTCAGGAAATGATGCTCTTTACAATACATAATGGGAAAATAACTCTTGGTCTTGTAAACGTTTCCACAGGTAAAAAAAACCCAGTGGTAACAGGAGGGAAATCACCCCAGGGGACAAATTTTTTTTCTGTTAAAATTTGCAAAATTTTATTACATGCTATAGTTATAACATAAAAAGACAAAATAGGGACAAGTTTATTATATGATATATCATATATGTGAGAATCGGACGCCTGTTTAATTAATTTGGATATTATTTGAATGATTTAGTTTTCAAAAAAACACAGGGGACAACATGATTTTAGGGGGGGTTGAACATTTAAATTACAATATTTTATTAGAAGAAATATAAGAATGAGTGTTTAATTGGCAGGCCATGGTGCATTATATAATTTAGTTTATACTGAAACTTAAAATTTTTAAAAAAGATGGTCGAATAAAAAAATAATTGCTGGTGAAGTGCGGGACATGGAAATTAGACTTTTTCAGATATTGTCTCTTATACATTTGTGTACACATGTGAGTCTAACAGTATGTTTTTAGGGTGAAAATGAGCTTACATTTTTAAAATGGTACCGCCTCTTTTTTTATTCTTTATTCGTGTTTACGTATAAATGATTTCGACGAGAGAGTAAATTCACTGGGGTAAAGCTGATGACCGTAACTGCATTCACGGTCATCCCAAGATGTCGGATGAAAAATTAGGTCAGTTTCTGTATTGTCTGTTAAAGTGTTTCTATATCATTTTCTTTACAAATCATACATTGAAACGATGAAAATTTATAAAAGAATCACTCGGAAATCACTAATTACTTCTGAGAAATGTGCATGAAACGGGAAATTCGATTTGAAAAAATCGCCAAGATGACCGTAAATCACAATTAAGATGACCGTAACAGAATCAGCGATTCATAACAAGGCTGACCGTAACTGCTTTTAAGATGACCGTAATTTGTAAATGATGACCGTAACTTTTAAAGGATGACCCTCAATTCTAAGAAATATCCGTAATTATATAACTATCTTTTTGTATCAAATGATTGCCAAAAGACATGCAAATAACAGGAAGGGAAAACATGCCACAAAAGCGCGATAAAATGACACCTTACAAGCATAATAAAAAAAAAAAATGGGGTGCACAGCCTTCAACTGCTCGACAAAAGATTTTTGTTTGTTTCTGGGATTCCTTTTAATGACATATAATAAAAACACATTTTTAAAAATGCCAAAAAATTGCATGTACACCCATGGATATTATATCGTCTTTCATTTTGTCGTGCAAATAAAATAACAGAAATATTTTGAAAATAACATTCGAATAAACTAGTGAAGGTGAGCTCCAGCAAAGTAGATCCTTAAAATAGTATTGTACGAAAAGCGTATCACAAGGCGGAACGTTGTCAATTTATATATATACAGAAATGTTATTCATACAGTCAGGATTCTACTTCTTCAAAATTATCTCCCCATTACGCCAGTTCATGCTCACAATCGTAGAAATGGAAGCCATTGTAGGGATGACGCTCTGCCAATTTTGCTCTTGAAAACTGATAAATTTATCCACATAGCACCATTACGATCGATCGTTATATGTCAGTTATATTTTAAAAGACAAATGTATCTACTAGCTAATGAGCATTAGTTAATGATCTTGTCTGCATTGATTCAACTTAAAAATATTGTCTGTTCGGATGTAAGATGGAATTTTTGAAAATTCTTAAGCATTTAAAAAAATTCTAATTAAATATTTCGTGGAAGGGCAGACTAAACATTTTCAGTGCTTGAAGATTATAAACCCTAGTTATCACACACAAGAAAATCATATTTTTTCGAAGATATTCATTTTCATCATCCAAATTAAAAGACTGTCGTCTAGTACTTTTAGAAAAAATAGCAATTCGAACACACCTACTCTGTTTTTGTGATTCATTAGATAGGTATCTCACTTGACCCATATATTTCATCTTTTCGTACTGTCATTTTTTTACGTTATAAAGTTAACCTGTAGCTTTGATATATAATAATGATAGAATCTGAAGCGAGATGCTATATAAAATACTCTTGCTTTGTACGTTTTAAAGACAAAATATACACCCCAAACATGCCCTAACATAAAAAGGTGCACTCGATTTTTCTCTTTTCGATACAATCGTTACCTGTTTTGGGGCATTTTTTCTTGATCCACATAATGGAAGGGCAGACACGAAAATTTCTGAACTAAAAGATTGATATGTTCTCCGTCCGTGATAAAAAAAAATCGGAGGTTATGCATTTTCTACATCCAACTTTAGATACTACATATAAAAAAGAAGATGTGGTATTATTGCCAATGAGACAACTATCCAGAAAAGACCAAAATGACACAAACATTAACAACTATAGGTAACCATAAGGCCATCAACAATGAGCAAAGCCCATACCGCATAGTCGGCTATAAAAGGCCCCGATAAGAGCCATGTCGTCGACTTGATATCTTATTGTTTTGCATTACAATGTAATAGATACATTGAAAACTTATGCAAATGGTGTTTTTTAAAATAAGAAAATTGTCGTTTTATTTGTTTCTATTAACTTTTTAAAATTTTGTTACTATATCAAACATTACAGTTAACATTTATCGCTTTCTCGATAAACACAGAGCTTCGATTCTTTTGTTCTATTTCAAAAGTGTTTCCGCCTGCATATATCAAGACAAATTAAGATTTTAATCTGCTTCCTCTGGAATCATACACATGGGCTCGATTACCAAATATTCGTATGTATTATTAATATTTTTAATGCTCCATTTATTGGCATTATGTTTTTCTGGTCTGTGCGTACGTTCGTCCGTTCGTCTGTTTATTTGTCCGTTTGTCCAGCTTCAAGTTAAATAAAATTGAAACTTAGTACACATTTTCCCTATGGTATGATCTTTTTAATTCTAAAGCCAAATTACAGTTTTATCCCATTTTCATAGTCCACTAAACATAGAAAATGATAGTGTAGATGAGGCATCCGTGTACTAGGGATACATTCATGTTTCTTCAAATTTTCGTCGTATCGCTGTCAGTTTGTGTTAAAATTTTAACGTCGATATCAATAAATATTTCATTGTTTACGAGAAATATGCAATTTACTATCATTGTTATAAATCCTAAATATGGCCAATTATATTATAGTTCAAAACAAGAGGCTGTCACAACGACAGCAAACCGGATTTATTAATATTTATTTGTGTCTTGGCAATATCACAAGAACCATTACTGATGAATGGTGAAAGTGAAAATCGTCAATATCAAATTTGACCTCCATTTTGTCTTAAAATTTGAAAAGCTTAGATTGAATGGTTCATGAGTAAATGCAACAACGTGAATGAAAACGCTATTTCACAATCTTTCAAGAACCATAACTCCTGAACGGTAAAAGTCAAAATCGTCATTATTGAACTTGACCTCTAATTTGCCATCAGTAACAACATATAAAAATTTCAAAAGCTTTGGTTGAATGGTTCATGAGAAAATGCACGGACACGACTGGAAACACCATTTTTTCAATCTTTCAAGAACCATAACTCCTGAACGGTCAATTTGTGTTAAAATTTTAACGTCGATATCAATAAATATTTCATTGTTTACGAGAAATATGCAATTTACTATCATTGTTATAAATCCTAAATATGGCCAATTATATTATAGTTCAAAACAAGAGGCTGTCACAACGACAGCAAACCGGATTTATTAACCGAGCCCTTATTGAGATCGACAAACTCAACAAAAAAGCTTTGAATACAATACGGATATTTCTTAGAATTGATGGTCATCCTATAAAAGTTACGGTCGTCCTATATAAATTACAGTCAGTCTTTACAAATTACGGTCATCCTTTACAAGTTACGGTCATCTTTTTACCAATCACGGTCATCCTTGTTTTATGTTACGGTCATCTTGAAAATATTTTGATTATGATTTACGGTCATCTTAACGATTTTTTCAAATCGAATTTCCCGTTTCATGCACATTTCTCGGAAGTAATTAGTGATTTTCGAGTGATTCTTTTATAAATTTACATCGTTTCAATGTATGATTTGTAAAGAAAAGGATATAGAAACACTTTAACAGACAATACAGAAACTGACCTAATTTTTCATCCGACATCTTGGGATGACCGTGAATGCAGTTACGGTCATCAGCTTTACCCCAGTGAAATTGTAACCAACAAATCAAATCATAACGTTGCCGATCAGCTGACTTTCACTATATTTATATTTTTTTGGGTCATATTAGAATTTGGAAAATATATTGAATAGTATAATCAAATCAATCATAGGTCAAACCCATTCTTTTTAAATACAAAAAGGTAACACAATTGTTTGTTATAGCTTAAAATGATAACAAAAAACGATTTCCGGAAATTATCTTTTTTTTTTTTATCCCAGGCTAGATTATATATGGATTTGCAGAATAATTGAGCATTTCTATAAATAGATATATACATTTGTTTATTTTATTGTGGATAGTGATATAATTAGCTGTAATTAAAACTAATATCAAAATGATTATGTTTATAAGCAGAAGACAGTCAACCTTGTATTTTCGCTAACTAACAAACAGACTACAGGGACCATTCACTAGAGCTAGTTATAGTTCTGGACTGGTAAAATAAATTGTTAACACATATTGTAAAAAAATGGATCATTAGCGTACAAAAAAGTTGTCAGAAGTTATGCAATGTACGAAACTGCAACTGGAGGATCGTCATACGATTTGTTAACACCGCTGGTGACAGCAGTCCAAAATAATCTTTTTCCGAGTCGCTTTGTGTACGATAAATATGGCGTTGTGAAAAGTAATGTACGGATGGAACTTGTCATATGTTTTGAATTAATTTGCTTAATCATAATCAAAACCATTGCATTTTTTCCTCGACGGCGTCTTCTTTCTTGGACAAGGTTAACTTCCCACTGGCACCATTCACTTTTAGCAAAGTTATTCGACATGATGACAACAATTTTCCAGCTTTTATTCATAAACCTTTCAATGTTTTCAACAATACCTTCGCCCAATTCGAAATCTCGAAAGTGAATACACACTTTCAATCCTTCATCTTCTAGGCGTTTCAAAAGAACCTCGTGGACCCATTTACGATCATCCGCACAGTAAACAACATATACATCGAATTCGTAAGTTTCCGGTAAGTCAGAGCGAACAGATCTTCGCTGGCGACGTCGACGAAGGTGATAGAGGTATACCGCATTACGAATATTGTTTTGACATTTCAAAAACACACCTACTATTAAAATAATTAAAAAGGCACCTAATGAAACAGATGCAATGATGGTGTTGGTAGGATCTGATTCCATGCAAGACTCGGATGTTGGCATGTAGTCTATTAATTTAACACGTTTGAGTTTTTCTGGAAAAGAGCATTCGTAGTATCCCGGCCAATTTACCAGTTTTGATGATAATTTGGAAGTACGAAGATAATCCACAAACCATTTATGGTTGCAAATACACCAAAACGGATTGAGTGATAAGTCTAAACTTTCCAATGATGCTAGCATACTTTCGGGAAATGAAGTTTCATTGATAAGGTTTATTGAATTGCCATTAACGTTTAAAACCTTAAGAGATTTAACATTACTGAAAAGAGTTGAATTTCATCTACTTATGCTATTTCCTTGTAACATTAAAGTATGAAGAAAAGGTTTGTTTTGAAAAAAATTGTCTGGCAATGAAGACAAAGATGTTTTTTGCAATGTTAGTTTCTCTAAATTCTTCAACGGTGATAACATTTTAAGAAGAATACGTTCATCTTTTGGTAAATAGTTCCTTGTCATATCGAGTGTAGTGAGATTTGGCAAAAATCGGAAAATCGAGTTTGAATCAAATCTGTTGTAGTCTTGAAACCTAAAATCGTTTTGTATAAAAGCCAACTTTTGCAAGGAAACACAGTTGAAAGCACGACTTTCAAGTTTATTCAGTTTCATATGACTTACTGAAAGCCTTTTTAAACTTGTCAATGGTAAAAATATATCATTCCCGATTTTCTTTATTCTATTACTGCTCAGTTTTAATTCCTGCAATTTGCCCAAACACATGAAGGATCTGTAAGAAAGCGAACGAATAGCATTATCAGTTAAAGTCAACTTTTTCAGCCTTGGAGCAGCAGTTGAACCATTTTTAGAGCAAAAGTTCGGCAGTTGCACGATTTGATTCGAAGTCACATCTAATTCTTTCACTGTTTGTAAACCGTTCGTGATTATCAACTTTTCAATTGTATTATTTTTACATGTGATCTTTTTCACTTGATGAAAGAGCCCGACTGAAGTTGCGTCAAAAGTAGAAAGATGGTTCGAGTCCAACGAAAGTGTAGAAATATTAGCTCCAGCTAAATTCTTAAAAAGAGTTTTTGGAACAGTTTCCCATCCATTATTTTCGAATCTCAATACTTCAATTATAGAGGAATTAACACTGCGGAGGGATGATTCAAGAGTTGATACATTTAATTTCTCTTCGTATGAAATTTCCAGTTTTTTCATGATGTTCAGAAATGTAAACGTGTCATTCGCTATGGTAAGAATACCATTGTCTCGCAATAATAAACGTCCGATATTGATGTCTGTAACATTATAAAACGTATTTCTGTCCAGGTGTAAGAAAGTATACGATTTTAGCTGTAACGTAAAAGAATATTCTGGTATTTTGGGAATGAACGCTAATGAAAAAAACGACGTCTTATTACATTTTTGCCTGCAGTGACAGAATTTTTTGAAACAACTTGAAGATCCATCGACAAAACAATAATTAATAACAAAATAGAATATCGTCCAACAAAGCATTGTGTGCTCTTCAGTAAACTGATAGAAACTCTGTGCAACAAAAATATTTATTAGATATGAAATAAATATATGCTTCCGCAACTTATTTGAATTAAAATTTTACACAGTCAAATAGATAATCTTTCATAATTTTATGATTTGTGTCAATAAAGAATACAAAGTTTATCTTCCTTTAAGGTCATATGACACGTGTTGTGATGACTAGGAAGTTAAGGAAATTATTGAACCACTCCATAGATATACTACGAAATTTTGAATTAGTACTTAGTATTTGCAAGTGTTTTTTTTTAACATTTAATACGAATCAGTAACGTATGATCGACAAAACATATTATATTCGGTAATGTTGATAAAAAAAACTTTGAAGCTAAATGAACTATAGGGTGTTGGTGCCGATGTTTGTAGATCTGTCGTGTCCTTAATGAACAATCGAAAGAAAGACATGGCACACTTGGAAAACTGGAAAGACGACAGAGCAAAAATTGGTTTATCTTTCAATTTGTTATTTTAAAAGTAAAATAAAATAATACTGAACATCAATAAAATTCAAAACGGAAAGTCAATTATCAATTTGTTAATGGAACTTTGTCATAACAGATATTAAATGGTTTGGTATATTAACCTGTTTCTTTTAATAAGAATAGGTTGGTACCGTCCTCTGAACTCTTTTGTTAACTTTTTCTTTCTTCACTCGCGTTGTCTGATTATCAAATTTCTAACGAGAGGTGTCATGGTAAAAGTCACTCCTTACGCAAAAGATGTCGGCTAATTTAAGTACAGGAAGACAAATATTTTATAGCAACTACATTTTGCAGATTTTGATAAAATGAAGAACTTTCTTTGAAAACAAAGTCTATGTTCACTTAGTAACACTTAGCCATTCAACTTCATGGATAAAATGAAGAACTTTCTTTGAAAACAAAGTCTATGTTCACTTAGTAACACTTAGCCATTCAACTAACATATGTAAATTGTATTCAATATTAGAAATGTTATGAAGACCCATGATTGGTTTGATTAAGCAGCACTTGTAAATTGAAATAGTTTTAATTACAATTTATTTGTTTGCAGGATTGAAATTAAAATCAAACCACGACAAAACACGACTGGAATAAACTCATTATTAATCTATATAGCTATGGTAGACCATTCTCGGTAATCTTTTTTGCACTTAATAATATCTCTCGTTCAAATATGTTTTTGACAAAAATAATACTTCAGAAGAAGGAAAACAAATTTTTGGACGATCAATTATTCATGTTAGCAGGAAACTGAAAACTTAGGACATATCGTATCTTGTCTGGCTGATAATGTTCTTTTTAAAGTAATATCTTCATCTATATGAAATACAAGATTAAAACTCAAATACCTAAACATTCGTAAAAACTATCTTTAATAACAAATTAGTTAACGGTACACCTTAAGCCCTGGTCACAACGAACCCACGACACATCTATGCAGCTCCACGACATGGAATTTGGTCAAATCGCGGATCGTCGTACGACAATCGCACGACAGTTGCACGATATTTTGAGCATCGTGGCGCTGTCGTGGGACGAAAATTGGACATGCACCTTTTTTGCTCTACGATTTTTTGTCGTATCACTGTCTTGTGGCTGTCGTGAGAGTGTCTTGCCACAGTCGTGCGACTGTTGTGCGATAAACACATTATCGTGGGTACCAACATAAACCATTTTAATAAAACAATCGTCGCAGGACTGTTATACGACAATCTCACGACTGTCGCAAGACACTCGTGATACAGTCGCACGATTGTCTCACGAATACCAAGTTTCGTACGATGCTCGCACAGCATTGATTGTCTGTCGTACGACAGTAGTACGTTCGTCGTGCAGTATATTTACGTTTTATTTAGAAGAATACAATTCGGCGGGAATGAATGTTTGGAAAAACATACCGTCTACCGTTTAAAGAGGATGGCTTTTCCACCAGAACGATTATGTTCGGCCCTGCTGAATAGGCGCCTTGCCGGACTCCAACAAGAGCAAAATATAGTCCTGTTAGCGTTGATTCGAGCCCGTGAACAGTATTGGAACGCCTGATGTTGGTGGGTTAAAGCTGCAATGGATCGAACGGCGCCTGATGTTTGGGCAGTATAGTACACTGATGCAAGAGTTGGAACGAGAATCTGCCGGTGATTTCGTTTGATTCATGCGGATAGAGCCTGGCATGTTAAGAGAGCTTTTGCTGAGAGTCGCCACTCGCATCACAGTTGCACAACAGTCGTACGACAGTAGCACGACAGTAACACGATAGTCACACGGGCATCCCAATACATGAAAACCTGAAAAAATAGCCCCAAACAGCTCACGATTGTCGTACGATTGTCGCACGACCGACTTGCTACAAGCACACGACAGTAAAATTACATATTTGTTTCTGTCTTGTACCAATCGTTGAACCATCGTGGGCATGTCGTAGCTCATGTGACCACTCGAAATATTATTTTTACATTTTGCACGACAGTGCCACGACAACAATTTATAGATCTTCCACGACAAAAAATCGTACGATCTGTTGTGACCGGGGCTTTAAGCTAGGTTCACACTGCCGATCAGACCAACTCGACCAATCTCGATCAAGACAAATTAAGCGATCGGGAGACTGGTCTGTCTCAATCGACAAGAATGTTCGGGTGGTCTACCTTGGTCGTCATCGATCTGATTTTCTACCCGAGGGTTTTTGACATGTCAAAAACATTCGAGTAAGGATCGAGAAGCCAGTCACTCGAAAAAAGATCGAGAATTCGTCGAGTAGCGAACGAATTGATCGGGAAAGGATCGTGTAGAGATCGAGTTTGGTCGGATTACAAATAGTTTACCGATCAGTACTCGACCATTTCGATCTTTGCTCGACTTATATACGATCATTTCCCGATCAACGACAACCTGTATGATATGTGGTCAAGATTAACTCGACCAATTCCCGATCGCTTCATGATCACTGTGACTTCTATATTTTTTTCATCCTATACCAACTCGACCAATACCCGATCTCTACGCGACCACATTCGACCACTTTTCGATCTCTACTCGGCCATACACGAGTATACATGACTGCTACACGATTCTCTAAAAATGTGTGCTGCTCTGATTAACTCTCTTAATTTGCTTCTGCAAAAATATATTGTCACAATTTATTTTTAGCTGTACACAAATTTCTCCATGTACAGTACGCGTCTGTACTTTTGCAAGGAGGTGTAAAATTTTAAAAGAGAGAACACAAATACCAAAGGAACAATCAAATCCAGAGTTCAAACCGACACAGCCATAGCGAAAAACGAAAGCCGACGAGAAGACAAACAGAAGTGAACATAACGCAAAATAAAAACATAGCAACACGAAACCCAATAAAACCTGGGATGATCTCAGGTGTTTCTGAAGGGAAGTAGATTCTGCATTTTGGCCCCAGAGGATTTTTTAAAATATGAAAAAAACTTGTGCATTAAAATTCATTATTAGACAGCTGATGACTATTCTAACCTTCAAAGTTAGTTTTTAAGAACATCAATATTATATTTTAGCTGTTTAACGGGCTATTTTTGTGTGTGTGACTATCCGTATTTTCCGTATGTCTAGACATGTTTGTAGTATAAAAATAAGAAGATGTGGTATAATTACCAACTCTCCACAGGACACCAACTGACACAGAAATTAACAACTATATGTCACCGTACGGTCAAATGTTTACAAACACTTTGTTCATACGCTTTTCGGTACAATTTTATTAAAAAGAAAATGAGACGAACGACAAATGGTTTTATTTTTTTTTAACATTTTTACCCCTTTTTGCAATATTATTAGTAAAAAATGCAGGTTGTTACCATGGATACACCAAAAGAAATATCTTGAACCATTCAACTACTGGGTATCAAATCTATGGGAAATACTGATTACATACATATGCACATATATGACACAAACAGTAGGCTTAATTTGTAAGAAAGCAAGGAAAGGGGGATGGTTATATTTATGTATATTGCTATCTAACATCAGTACTTATCCAGTGACAAATCTCATTTTGAAGAAAAGAGCAGTACAACTCCTAAAACAAATCAGCGTCCTATTCTACTTTCAGGAAGTTTTTATAACCATATGCATTGGGGTCCTCTTTGTTCAGCTCCTGCAAGTCTCTCATACTTTTGATTATGCCATTTGATTAGGGACTTTCCGTTTTAAATTTTCCTCGCAGTTCAGTATTTTTGTGATTACTATTTAAACTGCCAACACAGTGGTCGCCTTGTCAGCCGCTGCATCATCTAGATTTTTCGGCACCCTTTGTTGTCTACCCCTTTTTAGCTCACCTGGCCCGAAGGTGTATATCTCTGACACCTAAGCATTTAGAGCAAATCTGACTAGGTTAAATTGTTTATCAGGTCAAGATCTATCTGCCCTGAAATTTTCAGACAAATCAGACAACCTGTTGTTGGGTTGCTGCCCCCAAATTAGTAATTTTAAGGAAATTTTGCAGATTTTGGTTATTATCTTGAATATTATTATAGATAGAGATAAACTGTCAACAGCAATAATGTTCAGCAAAATAAGATCTACAAATAAGTCAACATGACCAAAATTTTCAATTGACCCCTTAAGGAGTTATTGCCCTTTATAGTCAATTGTTAACAACTTTTTCGTCATGTTTTTAGGAAATATTTTCCACTGTAATTACTGGGCCAAGTTCATTATAGAGAGAAATATTTGTAGCAACAAGAATGTTCAGTAAATAAAGATCTACAAACACATCACCATCACAAAAACAACATTTTGTCATGAATTTATCTTTGTCCATTGATAATATGCACATAGACCAAGGTGAGCGACACAGGCTCTTTTTTCTACGCTCTCTTCAAGCTCCGTCACAGCTATTAACTTGTCTATCTGAGCCCTAACCACATTGCCAAACAATCCAATTGCTTTATTTTCATGTAGATATTTTCAATGTAAAATTTTACTCAGACCTTCAGTAATGAATCTAACCAAATAAACGGGGAACGTGTCCATTGTACACAGATAATGCCCCAGCTTGCATGTAACGTTATAAAGAGTCATTATTCAAGAATGGTAAAAGTGACACCACCCAAATTCGCACTTCATCTGTGTTTTATGGTATTGTGTTTCATAAAATTTGGTCGAGGCAAAATAAAATTATTATTGGGACGTATGTATACGTACTCAAGGACGACAAGGGTAACACTTAATGATTCCTCTGCAGCGGGTGATATAAAAAAAATCAGATGTTTATATACTGAAATTGTACATACCCGACCAATGCCCGACTATCCCTACGACCCCTATACGATCAAGACGATCTAGTCTGGCCGATATCAGGCTGAGATCGAGTATAGATGATTTGGTCTAGCTAGTCGAGTAAAGATCGTGTAGAGATCGTGAATTGGTCGGAATTATCGAATATGCATTCAATTAGTGGTCGGGTTTGAGTCGTGATGGAGTCGTAAAGGAGTCGTGAATGGTCGGGTTAAGGTCGTGCACCGTCGGATAGCAGTCGGGTAGAAGTTGTAAACAGGACCGATCAAGAATTTGGTCCCGCTTGGTCGTGGAAATTTGAACAATCGGGACCATCGAGTTGATTTGATCGGCAGTGTGAACCTAGCTTTACAGTGAGGTTCGTTTTTCCCTTTTGAAGTATATGTCTATCTATAATTGTTTCAAAATGATAAATGAGAACTGCGAAATTAATTAAATTTGGACATTTCATGTTGAATAACACCAAAACGATTTATCCTTTTTTTCTTCTAAAAATGACACTTTGTATTGTACATGCTTTAACCACATACATTTTTTTTAACAATAAAATAAACATACAGTTCTACAAGCATGTCATACTTTAATCATAAAATTGAGAAAGGAAATGGGGAATGTGTCAAAGCCATGTTTGTTTACGAATCAAAAGCTTAAATATAATCTATAAACAAAATATATTAAATCAATTACTCATTTGGTAAAATCCAAACGATGGTTTCAGAAAAGACGAATAAAAAAAGGATAATAGATATAGGAAGATGTGGTATGAGTGCCAATGAGACAACTCGCCATCCAAATAACAATTTATAAGAGTAAACCTTTATAGGTCAAGGTATGGTCTTCTACACGGAGCCTTGGCTCACACCGAACAGCAAGCTATTAATGGCCCCAAAAATTACTAGAGTAAAACCATTCAAACGGGAAAACCAACGGTTTAATCTATATAAAAAAAATAGAAACGAGAAACTTTTATGAACCACATAAACAGACGACAACCACGCTTACCTCTGCTGACAACGGATGCTATACACAACGTAATTGTGTAGTAGGTCAGATCGACCTATTTGCTGTTATGATACATGTCTGTTGAATCAGGCTGATACACGACTGCATCAGAACCAAAATTAATTAGATTTCTTTATTATTGCTAAATATTTATACTTTTCACACTTTTATGTCATTTTCAAGCTGTTACATTTTATTTCTTGATACAGTTAACTGATGTACACACAATAATAGCTAAAACAAGACTTATCCAGTTCGTGGGTCGTATATGTCCTATTGCAAGGCACACTTTTGTTCCCTTTCCAACATATCCTAATTTTCAAATGACGGATGGCCTCTATTTCAGGACCTACTTATTGTATTTATCATAAGTCTAGTCTCGTTCTGTAAATGCACGAAATGTTTGCCAATAGATGTCGAGCAACCGATTATCAACAAAACGATCAATTTTCTGTTCCGCCATTTGAAATCATGCTAATTACTCGGCCGTATTGGCTGCGCGGAATTATAGATATACAACAGTGCCATGTCGGAATGTCTGGTTATGAGGCTTTATCTATGGAGGCTCAGTATTTTTAAGGATTTTTCACTGAGAAGTCAGTAGTAGAACATTTTTTTTATGCCCAATTTATGGGCATTATGTTTTCTGGTCTGTGCGTCCGTCTGTTCGTCAGTTCGTCCGTCTGTCCCATTCCAGGTTAAAGTTTTGGTTAAAGTTTTTGGTCGAGATAGTTTTTGATGAAGTTGAAGTCCGATCAACTTGAAACTTAGTTAACATGTTCCATGATCTTTCTGATTTGAATGCAAAATAAGGGATTTTATCCCATTTTCATGGTCCACTGAACATAGAAAATGATAGTGCGGATTGGGCATCCGTGTACTTGGGACACCTTCTTGTTTTGTCTATACATTGATTTTATATTAATTTTTACCTGCACTAATGTTTTATTTCAGGATGGTATTTAGGTATGTAATTCTTTTGTATTGCCGGGTATAGTGCCTGATTTGTTTACTGTAAAATAGAATAATTTTCGCAACAGTGTGTACAAGACAATTGCTTGGCGTGCTCAGGTTATCAATTGACTGGGTCAGATTAGGTGAACATTCGTCTGTAACGCACACTTGTCATATGGTACGTGTTATAGACATTTAAACTGTGGGGGTCATCAAAGATTTTAAACGCCTAAATCAAATAATACGAAGTACTAGCAGAGGAATGAATCGTGTGTGGTGATTTAAACTTTGAATACTTAAACATTTTTTCTTCTCGTCAACCTTCATGTACTTTACTCTTTTATTCTATTTGAATCTTAGTTGGAAGGCTTCTGACAGACTGAGTGAGCGTTATCGATAGCCGATGACAAACAAGTTAAAGGTGAATAGTTTGGTATTAATACCAACACAGGTATTGCGGTTGTCCACACTGTTATGAAAATGATTCTACTCTAAAAGCTGAAAGAATCAAAATATGGTTACTTTTTCATAATAATCACAAGACTGTTAGAGATATTTATAGATGCAATTTTACTTTATCAAAAATACATACATGTATACATAATTTAACTATCTTCTGTGATTAAAAATAATGTCTTATTAAAAACTTTGAAACCTCAAAGTCATGGTATTATAGATACAGAAGATCACATTAACAAAATAATTCAATATAGACATATAATTCATAAATAACAATATAAAAAGTATACAACTTATATACATCTACATGGTATACGTTTATATCCATTTATATATACAATTTATGTATGACTTTTTTTGTTGATAATTTGGTCATTATGGGAATGTTGTACAATGATAATTGACCATTGGTCAAAGTCAAGGTGGACTGATGGATTAGTAGTGTAGTAGATCGGAATGTATTTGTTGCGTAATCGAAAATACTAGTTAATCAATCAGGTAAAATAAAATTATAAAATAATTTCATCTGCAATCATATTTTTAGAGTCACCATTTTAATGAATAGTAATTCATGCCAAAATGGTGGTGTTATATTTAAATGCAAAGGGCTATTTGCTGAAGTACTAGCTCAATCTTGTAAAAATGTCAAATATATATTATGAAACGAGTCAAAGCCACGTGTAAGAAAAATAAATATAACGAATCTATTATCATAAATTATGTGTTCACTTGGATCAAATGGTATTTAAACAAATAAGCTACCAGTATCATTAAAAACCCTTCCTTTTCGATGTCTTTTTGTAATATTCGGAACGTCTTCGGTTAAAAGGTTTCAAGTTAACAATATAAATATTTGAATATCATTAAACAGTTAAACATCGAACAAGAGAAGAAATTAGTCAGAAAGCATTTTTAATAAAAACAAACACAAAGAAACGTAGAATGACAGAAAGTAATGCATAAACGAACAAGTTAAAATTACTGGTACAGGACTGACATGCATATAAAAACAAATGAAGTAAAGATATCATATCGTAGTACTTATTTATCGTAAGACATGTAAAAGAGTCCTTCCGTTCGAAACATATCTCAACTTTATAAGTTGTTTTATATATATCAGTCCAGACCTAAAGGCTTACGGAAAAAAGGCATCGCTTAATTATTGATGTTATGCCTCGTTCACACGGACATTTAATTCGAATTAGGCGATAACTGTATTGTATTTTAAGCTCCGACGGCATCAATTGGGGATTTGATGGTCGCAAATTAAGTTTACTGGCGACGCGTTAGCGGAGACAGTAAACGGGTTTTTGCGACCATCAAATCCCAAATTGATGCCGTCGGAGCTTAAAATACAATATTGTTATCTCCATTCTAATGAAACTGACAGAAAACAACGTTAAAACATGTATTTAAAATCTGTCATATGACTTCTGCGCTTGCGCGTACGTCCCATAGCATCAATTGTCAATTGATGCCATGTAAGAAAGCTACGTTATCCAATCAAAATGAACGTTACAAACGTTGTTGCATTAGAATTGCAAATCGCGTTCACACTCTCTTCTTTTTTTAATTCGAATTGATTCGAATTGGCTAATTCGAATTAACTTATTCGCATTAGAAATACGCTTTTGTGAATACGAATTTAAAAAAAAGTTAACGTCGTTTGGACAGTAAAGCGAATTTGACGCGCATTGTAATTCGAATTAGAATTGACGTTAGGACGTAAAACGTTTCGAATGCGAGTTAAACTAATTCGAATCGAATTCGAATTACGTGTGAACTCAGCATTAAAAACAATGGTAGAAACTTAGAAAAAAGAATGTAAAGAAATGCATGAAAAATAGAAAAGATAGAAAAACACAAATTTTTAAAATAACCCGTTGAAATTAAAATTGATACACAGAAAGACTTTTAAACAGTCTGTAACAATCTTCGTCTAGGAGAGAAAGTTAAAGTTTCAGTTACCCATTATAAATTCCACTCGCATGATCTAAAAATCAAGTATATAGTTTTTAAAAGTTTCTGGAGTTAAAAAAATCATTCAAAACACTTAATTATATACGTAAAAGAGTTAAACGATTTTAAATAATATTATCAAAATATTATTCTGAAATAAACATGGCTGTTGGACGTAAATACATCTAAAAGTAAATAGTTACCTTTTTTGTTTTTAGCGCCGATTGGTCAAGACTATAGGTTTTATAATAAACAAAAATACTATTAGTTAATCGTAACCAACATAAATGTAATTCAAGCATTCTGTATGATATTCTTTCAGAATTTATATATTGACGGATGGTTATTAGAAACTCAAAGTACAACAGTAATTGTTTTGTTACGTCCAGTGGCAAATATATCATACATATTCAGGAGGACATACACATGAAGCGTAGATCCTGTAATTTGAACAAAGATTGAAAACAATTTCATTACTGACCCAGTGTTTAAATAAATCAAAGGAGCTTTTTGTCATTTCATGCATTTGATGAAAACAAAACATGTAAAAGTAAAGTGTTCCAGGCAAATCCCGTTCATCTTTTGTAAAGAATATTGATTTTTTCTTCCGACATTTATTTTTGTCCCTTACTTAATTCAAGCATTATCTTTAAACATACTGATGATATTTTTCAAACACAGTTTTCATTTACTTATTTATATAGAAACAAACAATTGAACCAGAAATTTCATATCTAAAAAAATTAAAGAAATATACATCAACAAAAGATGAATGGGCATTGCCTTTTCAATACAGGTCTTTTGTTTTTAAGAATGTAACTACATTTGGAAATAAATGTTTGCATTATCAACCTTTTGTCAAAGGTAAGCTGAAAATATCTCATTGCATTTGTACAATAATCAAATAATGGTATCCTCTTCAAATCAGTCTTATTATTCATAACTTAATGAACAGGTTGAAAACCAAAAAACATGAACATTACAATTTACTATTGTACATAAGGAAATGAATTATTATAATTTACATAAATTGAATACTATTCATAGGCATCTCTACCAAAGCAAATGTAGCCATCAGATTATTGTTAAATAAGGAAAATGAATTACAAAGTTAATAAATGATAAAACCAAACACTAATATTTTATTTCACTTCTCACTGTCACCAGATGATCAACTTATCACTGCTTATTCTATGGATAACCAAATCATTTTACAATTACTTTTCCGTGGTTATGAAGAATTTTTTTCTCAGTTATAACATAACCATCTTCTAGCAAATACGGAAATACAATGCATTTTTTGTATTATACATATATGCTTATCCGACTTTTCAACAAACATTTAATAACCACAAGTGTTTTAATAACTATTCTGATACCGACACAAACAGTCTTACTTAATAGTAATGGTGCTATAGGTGTACATTTTTATATTTTTAAATTCTCGATATCATAAAGACACATGAATAACCAAAATAAAGAATACATATATGTTCAATTATAATATGTGTATACTTACATACTGACTAAGTCTGCATATACATGAAACCACTAAACACAACTTATTACAAAGTATTTGAAAAATGACATTTTTTTTCTTTCAAATTTTCTCTTTTGTTTATTCATGCATGTGATTAAGATGTGAACATATATTCGTTTTTTTCATATTCATGTAAAGTAGGCAATTGATATTTAGTTATTTTTCTCCCCTCTTTATTTTCTCAAGAGGGATACAAACTGAAACCTTATTCTTTTTATTTCTATATATTTGTTAGATATCATGATATATTTATGCTGCTAATTGTTTAACTATAGCTATTTGAAAGACTGTTGATTGCTTCCTCCTTAGTAATTTCACTCCAGCCTTTAGGTATTTCCGGTAATTTTGCCGAATGGTGTCTCGTAAGTTCGTGTTGAAAGCGAAACATAACCCACATCCAATATTTTGAAGTGTCAGATGTTGGAGAAATATCCCAGTCCGGAAAGTATTTTTGGTACAGTTTGTATGGTTTAAACTGTTCTTTATCGTGAAATTTAAAACTTCCGTTTGTCGAAACTAGGAAATTACAGAAATCGACCATCAGCTTTTTGTCGCGTATATATCGAAAACCACCGATTCCCTGTGGTCTGTGCTGTATACATTTATGTTTGAATCCTTGTTGCACATGATCTTTATCGGTATTTCTGCATGGCTCTGCACAAAACATACATTTTGATGTACAGCCCCATAGTTTAATCATTATTTTTGTTACTGGCGTTTCCTTCCATTGGATTGTATTATAAGTGAAATTATTAAAATATTCACCTATATCTTTTGCAACATCATGCAGATCTCTTGTAATTATTTCTGTATAGTTCTCGATGTCGGGTACGTTTTGTGATTGCACATGAATGAAAGTGTCATTAGGAAATGGAATTGCTTTAATTTCGCGAGTGTTTAGAATAAACAAGTCTAACCATTTTGAAATACTATCTTCGTTGTTCTGTTTACATTGTCTTGTTGCTTTTGCAACGCATTCTTCAAGCTGAGTAAGCAACTTTTGAATGTGGCGTTTTGCCAACGTGCCATATGTACTGCAGTTATCATGATTCCTGTTAAAAATTGTTTCATTCATGTGTTTAGTAACCCAAACTCTTGCATATTCGCTTGGGTCCATTATAAAGCTAATGTAGTGTTCAAAATTTTCCAATTGAGCCAACTCTACCATAATTGATTTCATAAGACTGTACTTTTCATGACTGAAAGATGTCATCACATGCTCTTTGACATCTATTGAAAGAAGATCAGCAACATGATCAATGGTAGTTTTGGTGACAGCATCTTTGAAAAATAGAGCAGCAATTACATTTTCTGTCTTGCTTTCGAAAACACTTATGAACATACACCAAACAGTACCTTTATACACCTCCATTTGAGCTTTTGGACTGTGTTTTTTCATGTAACTGTCATTCAGTCGAATGAAAAAATACGTTATGTAAGAAGTAACATGGGTAGCAATCATCGCTCTGTAAGGTGACAATAAATTAAACTGATAGTCATTATTTCGATGTTCATTGTGTTCCTCTATTTCATCTGATATAATCATCAGTATTTCGGTTGCATAAGAAATGTCAAATCGAACATCTTGTGTGCTGTATTCGGCTAGTTTTGTGTCAATTTTCCGAAATATTCTATCTGTAACCTGGACCGCCATTCTTCTATAATCATTCTGAGTAGCCCAACTGCAATCCCTCAGTTTTCTTATTATGCTTATATGATTACTAGATATCTGCGAAAGGCTTATGCTACCTTCTAATTTTTTCATTTTTTGATACTTCTCTGATCTCCTACTGCTAGTACTTCTTGGTACAACCGGGCTCAGATGCACTTTCTCAGTAGGAGTATCCTCGTTTCCATTTCCTTCTGTGGTTTTGTTAGATAATTCGATGCATTTGTTTTTATTATACCTAACATTTGCATGGGCAAACCATATCATAAGGTAACGAAAGACATGAGTACTAATCATGTTTGTGTAAGGCGTAAGTAGATCAAATTTATAGTTGTTTGTCACATGTTTGTTATGATCTTCGATATGCAATAAAATTGTATCTAGAATTTCATCTGCATAGTGAATTCTAAATTTCACATTTATTTTTTTCAACTGATCAAGCTTTGCATCAATCTTTTCTAGCAACTTGTCAGTCACCTCTACTATTTGACTACGGCATACATCTGTATCTTCCTGTTGCCAACCAATCCCATAAAATGATCGTTTGACGCTGAAATGTTTTCGCATAATATCAAGTTTTCCGACAGTACCAACCAGACTCTTAAGATTAAGATAGATTTGACTTTCTTGGTCAGAGAGATCAACTATAGAAGATGAGACATGTCCTTCCCATTTCATTGAAAGCATAGCAGCAATTTCGTCTTTTATCGACAGATATTCATCAATATGCATTAACGATATTCTGTCTCCTAACTGGCCTTCCATAAAAGCAGCATCAGACCGAAATTTTTCCAACTGAAGTGAATCGATTTGATCTTTAATTGATATTACATTTTCGGTTGGTTCTGTTTCAAACTTAGTGATCCAACTCTTCCACATGTGCTCAAATTTATCCTTTAAAACGTCATCACTAGGCTTTTGGCCTCTCATTTCAAAGGCTAGCTGATGTGCAAGTTCATTTATTTCCATTTCGTGACGTTTTTGTTCACTTATCTTTAGTTTTTCTATTCTAATCTCTTCTTTTGTTTTCATTATGTCAGCCTTTGATCTGTCAATTAATTCATCTGAAAGCATTTTTAATCTGTTATGTTTGTTTTGCTTCCATTGAATCATTACATCTTTCAACGAACTCGATTCTACAAACTTATCTAGCTCAATAATGAGAACAGTCACCTGCTTTGAAACTTCAAAAGAAAGAAGTTTCATAATTCTCGGAACTGCGTTCGCTAAATCCTGCTCATTAATACAATATAATAGTTCTCCCTTTGCCTGTAGCAAGCCGAATTCGGACACAAATTTTTCTAGTTTCCAAGTTAATGCTTGATATTTTCTTTCCATATTGTTATATGCCTTTAGCTCTAAACTGTTTCTAAAGCTAAATACAAAATCGTCTTTAAGTATTCCTTTCCAAAGATCATCTATTCGCAATATGGTATCTGTAATGGTCAAGTATGTTTCCCTTGTTGATGCTAAATCATGTAATATTGCATTTTTTACCTCTTCAACTCGTCTGCTGTACCCAGGATTAGCAGGCGACATAGGTGGATCGCCACTCCATAGATCGGACATGTACCAAACATCTTTTTCACAATCAAAATCTATAACCTGACTGAATGATTTTATATCAGCTATTTTCTCCTGTTCAGCTGCTTCTTTTGTCATTTCATCTAGAGTTTCAAGAAACTTTTGTCTGCCTTGCATCATTTTGTCGTATGCATCACTTGCTGGAACATTTTGATGAATAAATACGCATTTTTGTTTTAGGTTCAGTCTTTCATTTGCAAGCTTCAATCGTAAAAAAGCGTGAACAGCTATTTGCAAAACATCTTTCACTTCTGCAGTGTTTTCCCCTTTAATATTCACAATTGTTATATCTCCTAATCCAATAACGAAAGTGGCTAATTCATTATCATGACTATATTTCTGATATGCAAGTTCTGGCGCTCGTAAGCCTTCCGTATCTATAACAACAACAAAGTCAAACAACCTATCTGATGTAATAACTGGAACTAACTGCATAAATACACCACGTGTACAACGACCAGCGCTGACTGCAAACTGTAGTCCAAACATTGTGTTTAGAAACGTTGATTTACCCGAACTTTGCACGCCTAATACGGATAACGCCAAAAGTTTTTTGTCGCCAATTGTTTCCCTCAATTGACTCAGAACTGCTTTTACCCACGTGAGTGGAACATTAGCAACATCTCCGTCCATAAGCTCAAATGGATGACCTGTAAGAAGTAATTTAGCACCGATTCTTGGCAACTTCTCTGCAAGTTCACAGCTAGCTCTTGAGTTTGACTTTCCTTCTATGACCGCTTCGTACATTTGGCCAACTTCACGAATTAGATGTTCAAACCCGAAAGAAGCTTCAGCTAATTCATGTTCACTTTCATTAAGTTGATGCTTTATCTGATCTATTCGTTCATGATCTTTGGTATTTTTTACAGATCTAAATGTCTGCCATTCTAGTTGGTATCTTGCTAAATACTTTGGAATGACATTACGAGACCTGTCATCGAGAAGCAACTTTAACCATCTGATAAACAATATGAAATCCTGGTCTACATCCAAAGTGTCAATTAATGTAGCTATAAAGATATGCATAAACTGTCCCAAGTTTTCGCAAATGTGTGACTGAATTGCTCTTTGCTTGTTCATAGCCTGCTTTATTTGTTCGCCTTCTAGTAGAGACGTGTATTGCGATGTTTTATTCAATGTTTTGCAGAGGTTGCTCCAACTTGCCCATGTCTGTCCTTGTAATGGAACAATAATATCTTTGAAACTGTCATTTTCTGCAGGAATGCAGCCAAGTATTTCGTTTGCTTTTCTCTCTAAATCTTTACATGGACTACTTCTTTCAATAAAACGACTTATAAAAGATATAGGTCTAGTGTCCAATAACAGTTGGGATATTTTATATCTGATGGCCTTCCTAACATCAGACGAACTAGAAATTGTTCCGTCTTTGGACAGCATACAAAACGAGGTTTTAAACTGATAACAACTAGTCTCATTTTTATATGCTTTATAGATATTTGCTGCTGTCTCTGTGTCCGTGTTATTTGCTTCAATTGCCAAAATTACACCTACATTTGATTTGTGTATCTGGAGTAAAACTTCCTTTGTGTCTTTGTTATGTAAATTTTTGATATCGGTTAGAACAATAACAATGGATGATAACCCTGCGATAAATTCTAACTGTTTTTCATGTTGTTGACTGTTTCCTCTGAGATTTAGAAACATGGTTACATTGTCAAAGACGCGAGATCGTTCTGACGGTATATACCATGCACCTTCGATAAGTCCTTCACTTATTCTTCGTTTAACTGTACCGAGAGGACAATCTTTATTGAAAAAAGTATTGTGATATTGATCAGATAGAACATCATTGATTATTTTAGATTTTGAGACATTTATTTCGCCTAAACGGAGAAATCCTACCACATAGCATGGGCAATCCAATACAGCAGATTGTACTGTTGCTTTGGTTTCTGTAATGCAATCTACTATAATTGACCGTAGTGGCCACGTTGAAAAATGTAAATGTTTGTTTGTTAGAGTTGGAAAACATACCGGCACAGCTAGTTTACATACAAACATTTTTTCTGCGAGAATCTGCTTGAAAATAGTAGAGCTACACTGAAAAAGTGCTACAAAAAGATCAAGAGGATTTAAGTCCTGTTGATGTTCAATATTGTGGAGCAAATCATCCAAAAACTCATCACAAAGTAAACCTTGGTTGTGTGATTTAATATTTTTGGGAATTTTCTCAAGTAATTCCTGAACCATTTTGTCACGTGCCGTGTAATTTAACATTATTATTTGTTTTAAAACCAACCATGGGATATCTGTGTAAGAAAGTACTGTTGGAGTTTCTTTAATTTGCATTACGTCCATTAAATGAATTTTATTTGGGAAATAATTTTCTAAGCCAATGTCTTTAACAAACCTTTGCAAATCAGTATTGCTTTCATATTGGTCCAGTGTCTGGACTAATAATATTGAGTCCTTTGTACATATGTATCTAGTATCCTCTTCATATATCATTTTAGACACAATTGCTGCATCTGGTTGGATATTACCAATTATCTTTTCATTTTCTTCTCCAATAGTTTCGGATCTAGTAAAATCTGTTCTTGGACTTTGTGCCTGTCTTAACTTTTCTGAACTGTCAACTAAATTAATCTCATGCAGTTTTTCACGTGTTTCTTTGAATTCCTCGCATCTCGCTGTTTGAGTTTTTGTCTCGAGTCTTTTATCATCGCAGTTTTTGGAAATACCTAGAAAAATGAGTTTTCATTATAGTATATAGATAACGAAGATTTTAATAATATTATCAAGGGTAACGATGATATACATGTATGATACCTTATCGATTTTTTTTTCAGTAAACATTAAAGTTAAAGAAAGAAAAATCTTATGATAAGATGGGCAATAATTCATTGTACATCGTAATAAGGGGTCATCCATAATTGTCAACCATGTTCCAAAGTGTACAATAACATTAACGGTACCAATTTTCCTGCACTAGATGCGCATTTCGACAATACATGCCTCTTCAGTGATGCTCGTGGTCAAAATATTTAAAATCCCAAGCTTATATAAAAGATAAAGAGCTATAATCCAAAAGGTCCAAAAAGTATAGCCAAATCCGCCAAAGGAATAAGAGCTTTGCATGAGGGAGAATCATTTCTTAATTTGTAATAATTTCTAACATTTTGTAACAGCAAATTTTAATAACACAAAAAAATCCGTATTTTCATGCCAGTACCGAAGTACTGGCTACTGGGCTGGTGATACCCCCGGGGACTAACAGTCAAAACATACACTTTTTCAGACCCACTACCCTCCCTCAAAAAATGTACATTAACCATTTTCAAATATCAAGAGAATAATCAATCATCCTTGATAAAACGAAGATCCTGTCTATTGTAGTTTAGATCAATATAGAAATTTGACCTGAAAATAAACTGCAAAAGATCTGACTGCTTTATTTGATGACATCTATTTGTCTAAAAAAGTATACGGTAAAAATGTTGATTTTTAATCCCCTTACACCAAGTGTACGTTTTGTACACTTTTGGGAAATGTTTAACATTTATAGATGATCCCTAAATGGAAGAAATATACTTGTCATGTAGATGCTGCTGGTTTTTTTTGGCTTTATAAACTTGATGCTGTTAGGAGAATGAGTCGCTCAACTAGGTATATGTTCATCATTAGAAATGAAATAATCAATGATTGACTCTCTCCAATATTGAAATAAAGAATAGAATTTATGAAAAACTTTCTGTTTTATCATTTTGTCTGTATACCTTCTTTTATTAAGTTTATTAAAAAAAATGGGAATAAATTGTCACCAAAGGGCTTCAACTATAATAGGGATTTGACAGTCGTGTCTACGATTCAAGCGTATTTTAAAATCTTGTCTTGCAAATAATTTTTGCAACTTAAAGTTTCTACCAACTTACTTTAGTTTTTAAAGAAAAAAGGCAAAAAATAGAATGGCCAATTTCTTTATTTAAGGATGTCCGCTTGTCATGTTTTGGGATTTTTGTCAGATTTTCGGAATCCTCTAGTTTTATTTTAAACAATATTGCCCCTTGACCCCAATTTTCTTTTTATGAATCTTTTACATGTATAAGTATAAATTATCTGTAAAAGTCTTATAAAAATCTTTGTTATTTTTTTTTTTTTTTTTTTTTTTTATAGTTTTCGAGAAATCAAACTTGTCATTGATAGAGCTATAAAAAAATCAAAAGAGAACATTTTGCCGCCAAGACAGTAATCATTCTCATCGTAATCATGTTCATTGACCATAACGACGATGAAAGCACATCATATAATGACGTTTCGGCATTATATAATGAAGTAAACCGAACCACATGATATAAGATTACAAGCACATAATATAATGACACAACCACATCATATGAAGACAATTGCACATAATATAAGGGAAAATGCACACCATATAAGGATGTTTGCACATCAAATAAGTATATTTGCACATCTATGTAAATTTGCACATCATATAAGGATATTTGCACATCATATAAGTATATTTTCACATCATATACGAATGTTGCACATCATATAAGTATGTTTGCACATCATATAAGTATGTTGGCACATCATATAAGTATGTTGGCACATCATATAAGTATGTTGGCACATCATATAAGTATTTATGCACATCATATAAGTATATTTGGACATAAAATAAAGATGTTTGGACATTATATAAAGATGTCTGGACATCATAAAAAGATACTTGCACATTATATACGCATATTTGCACGTCATATAAAGTTGTTTGCACATCATATAATGACAAGTGCACATTATATAAAGGTAAATGCACATCATATAAAGGTAAATGCACATCATATAAAGGTAAATGCACATCAAATTATAACAAGTACACATCATTTTTAGGTAAATGCACATCATATAATGAAAATGGTCATAACAAAACAGTTTTAGCGTTCCATACCATGTTGTATTTTTATTTAGCCATATCAGTCATCTTGGTTGGCAGTAGGAGTCTCTCGACATATTTTGAAAACTAAACACCCAAATGATGATTGTGGAGATGAAGATTTTGTAAAAGTTAACGGAAGATGATGTACGACCGACGATGACGACGACAACGGAAACCAAGTAATGAGAAAAGCTCATTTGACCCTTTAGGTCAGGTGAGCTAAACACGTAGTCATCTCTCTTTTCCCCTTACATTACATTATTACAATACACTTTGACCTTAAACAAACGGTTTTACTTTTCACTGAATTTAATAAAACACAAGTTAAAACTATTAAAGGAGTAGGTTCAGTAAGACCCCTTTTTGGCCCCAAAATATAGCAGTTTTGCACAATTGTGAAAATGTAATCTTTTAGCTATTTACTGGAAAGTAAAATGTTTCTGCTTCATAAATAAGCTGTTTTTGACAACACAATGCACAAATATCGGGTACTAGCCTCATAAAGTCATGCTAAATTACTGAAATCTTCACAATTTTAGCATTTTAGCTAAATTTAAGACGGTTTCCGTCTTAAATGAAAGTGGCCGCATTCGTGTTCATTCATAATATTGAAATGTAAGTTGTATTTGATGATAATACATAACATATATAAAGGTTGAGGATGAACACGGATGCGGCCACTTTCATTTTTGACAAAAAACATCTGAAAAGTGACGTTTTTTGGCATATTTAGTATTTTTTCATATTTAAGCTTGAATTGGAGCGTTTTTAATGACTAAATCAGTCAAAATCTTTCACATACACGAATTGAATCAATTGAAATAGACACTTAAGTGTTTAAAAAGTGTCCAAAATCTTTCTTAAGATGAACCTGAAATTTGAGGCCAAAATCGGCCCTTACCGGACCTACTCCTTTACAATAAAAAAATAGATTTTTATATTTTCGTTTTAAAAAAGTAAAATTTGTAAATAGTATATTATCAAAGGGTAAATATATTCACTACTGTTTTACACTTAAGAGCATGCCTTATTGTATAGACATTTGTCAAAAAAGATTTAATGTTGACCTATTTTGTGATGTTGTGGCGTTGTTTCTTAGAACTTTCAAAGGTTTTTAAAGAATGAAAAAAAATCATCTTTTCATTAAATAATCATTATTTGAAATTAACAGTAAAATGGAAAGAACATTGTACAGAGCAGTGGTTAGACAAATATTGCATTCATTAGTTATATATCCTCAATAAAATCTTTTAAACCAAAGATATGCTCTACTATAATTCTAGAAGAAATAAGCTTTCAGGTCAACATTTAATAACACCTAGAACTATTCAAGCATGCAAATATATGAGTTAAGGTCCGTTTCCCTTTTAAATTCATAAATTTGCATGCTTGAATAGTTCTAGGTGTTATTAAATTTTCACATGAAAGCTTATTTCTTCTAAATATTTGATACAATTAAGTACCAAATAACTGACATGTCTAATGTATTACAGGTTTAAAAGTCATGTTTAAGCTCTTAAGGGTAGGGAATAATACTACTGATATTTAATTTAAGTGCAAGTATACACTGTTTGACATACAATTTGCTATTTAAACTGGTATTCTATGTGGTTTTCTTAGGCTTTTACAGTTAAAGTATTATCAAACAATGTAAATTTCAAATACAATTACCCTTTTTATCAGGATACAGTAATGCTACATGGTCTGAACCTTCGATTTTATCTTTGCCGTTTGTAAGGTTCATCATTTTTGTAGCAAAGCCTCCAAAGTGCTGTCTAATTGACATCTCTGTTTTGAAGATTGCGTTTGAAACTTCCAAATCCAATAGAATATCACCACTTTCACTTCTTTCATCATCACTGGAATCTTCTGAGTCTTCTGAGGGTTCTGTAATTATTTCAAATTTCCGTTTTCTTTAATTATTCTCGTACCTATCTTAATATAGAGGTCTCGTTTGTTAAAGAATACGAGCGTAAAGTAAAATTACAAAAATACCAAACTCCGAGGAAAATTCAAGACGGAAAGTCCAAAATGAAATGGCAAAATGAAAAGCTGAAACACATCAAACGAAAGGATAACAATTGTCATATTCCTGATTTGGTACAGTTACTGGTTGTTTTAATGCTAGCTAAACCGCTCACTTGTATGACATTTCCTTCCTGATATTGCATACAGAGAGAGAGACAGGACATGGAAAATATCCTTGTCAATTGCAAAGTTTGTGGTATTGTTAGATCGTTGGTAATTATTTTCAGTCGTTGATTACAATATATTTAAACAATTGACATTAAATACACGTAAATTTTACTGCTGTACGTACAGCCGAATTGGTATTGAGCCGAAATGGTATTGAGCTGTTATGATTATCTTTTGAATTAAGGTTATACTTTGTTTAGGAAGCCCCCTTGATTCTCTGAATGGATTCCAAAATAAATAACAAGGGTTCTTCATTTAAAGCGATCAAAAATATTTATATAACATACAAACTTCAAGTAATAATGTTTTTGTGCCTCCTAAGGCAGTAGTTTTTTTAACTCTTTTTTGTGTTACTCATATATTCAAACTGGTTAGAGCTGTTGTAAAATGACTTTGTTATTTTGATTTGAATATATGAGTAAGCTATGTACGTGAAATCCTTCACGGTTTAAATGGTGCGGTTCAGTTATCAAGTAATCAAGTAATAATGGAGCTATTCATCGGAGGTGCTCAGAGTAACGTCAACATGCAGTCGTTTAGAGGTGCATCGTTCCTTAAAATACTTTATTTATAATTTTGATATCCTTCTTTACCTTCTTTAAATGTTTGTTACAATTTAGTTTATTGTTTGTCTCGAAAATGTCGAAACGACACACCAACAGTTTGTTTGCGCGATACCAACTATAATGTATTTCGAAACCTTTGTTAAAAATATATTTATACATATATTTGGTTTATTAACATATATATGATATATATGCTTCCTTCGTAATCAAATACCAAAACTCCAGTCCTTAGAATGTATACTGTTTTATGTTACTTGATTTTCGACGGGAAAATCAAAATGAGTATTACATATATGAACTTGCTATATTAAACATGCTTCAATATGGTATTTGTTTTCATAGTAATATTTGAATTTGCAGTTTAATGTAAGAATTTTACAAGTATACATCTGATTTATTTCTAAGAATATATAACAAAACCAAAATATTGCATACGAATATGTATATTGTTGTATAACTTTTGTGTGGCTTAGATGCATTTTGATCAGATTCGGACGTTATTTAATTCATATTTTGAACAGTAATATATATCATTTTTTCTCGCTTACCTTCATCAGGTACAATGATGATATTGCACGCGTCTTCTGTTAATGTTACAAGTTTACCCAGTTTAAAAAATCGTTGGACGAATTCCGCAACTTCTTTTAAGAAAAAACTTTCATACTCCAACACTGATGTTTTTATGCTTGCGAATAGTAATATGCTGCCGTCTCTAGCTTGTTTGAACTCTATACATACTGAGCCGCTATTTATCTGATCTTTCATAGAGTTCAGTAATTCTGTTTTCTCTTGTGAATCTTTCACTCCTTTTACAATAAACGTCACAGCAGAGGTTGATGAACCTGTAATGAAATAAAAGTCTTAATTATTATCTCGCATGTTTTTCATCTATTAAAGCACTAATAATTTCCCTTCAGTTAAGGAAGATTTAAACATTGAAAACATCTTACTGTTGTTAGTCTAAACACCAGAATCATGAAATTGCGAATAAAAAAAAATAATGTCTGCAAACAATAATTTATAAGGAAATACTATCAAGATAGGTTTTTTATAAGAAATGTGTCCTGTACTATGCAATTTTGCCAGGTTCTTCGAGGCAACATTTCCTTTTTGAAATACTCACCCTGATTGTATTGCACGGTAAAATGTTGTCCATTACAATATATCTCAGTGAAGTACTTATCATAGTATGTCCTCTCTGTGGAATCATTCGAAATGAAATTTGAAGAGTGTTTCTGAAATCTTCTTAATATTGTTCTTCAAAAGTATGTTACATTCAAGTATGATGCATCAAATAATACACGAGCATGATATGTGAACACATTTTTCTATTTACGAGTATGACTGATAAAAAGTTGTAATGCAAGTATTTTACATGATAAAACATATTTAAATATAAGCTTATTTTAAATTTTCATTCATAAATTATAAAGGTCAACTATAACAAATATTTACTGTCAATAATAGGTTATGTGGCATCATAGACAAAACACGTAAGTGATAGCATTGTTAAAAACACTATTTTTTATAGCCTCTCTTTCATATGACAAAATTGTATGACACTATGAGTGAAATTTTGTCTTAATATGCTAAATATATATAAATATATACTATCTATAAATATGTATACTATGAAAGGACAACAGTTTATGTAATAAAATATAGACTGAGATGAGTGTATATACATCCTACAGAATTTTATAGATTTATAAATAACAGCCACATTTGACTCATTATAAATGCTTTACTTTATGTTTCCGTTTCTCGCAGTCCGATAATTTTGATATTCAATTTTTTTCAAACAAGAGATATGTAACTTAAATTTTTTAAGATAGATCCATTGTGAACTTAATGAGAATCAATGAAATTAGGTTATAGTTTGCTTAAACTTTTTAAACACTAGCTACGAGATGTATAAACTAATATCTGTGTTTTATTCGCTCAATCAATAATGAAATGCAAATAGCAAATTAATAATTAGCTTTTAGCAACCAGTATGCTACAATTTTGTCAAAATAAGCTAAAAAAAAAACCATTGATTATGCATTATTCACTTGCAAGCGAATAATTCGACCTCAATGAAACCGTATTCATATGAACTTCAATTCAACCCCTTAGTTTTTTTAGATGGACAGCACGTGAATCGTATGTGTAAGTTATTTAAAGGAAAAGAATGTCAACTTTGAAAGTGAAACAAAGATAAATCATTTGATTGACTGATTCGATCCATAAAAAATCATTCTTGTACAGGTAAAAACGATGATAAACATTTATTTTTCTTCTATAATATGAAATTAAATAGACTTAGAATAATCAAACAGCACGAATTTGTTTAATCTATGTATATCTATATTTATGTTTTCATCGTTTAAATGGTCATCGCATGACTTTAGAGGTCAACTCGATTATTAATTAGATGGCGTCTGGACTAAAATACACACGAAACTAAGTTACGTATTTTCATGCTTGTGCCCTGTTTATTGTTTATTTTAGACTTTTAATACTTTGGCTAAATGTTTTACATTGTTATAAATAAAATATGTCCTTTGCCGTAAAATTTTGTTTACACCTGACCCTTTTGTCAATTTCTAGATGTAAGTCAAGGTATGAGGCAGGCTTAACAGCATATGTTTATCTCAAGTTCGATTGAATAGATGCGTTCAACATAGACACCAAATGTTGAATTCTTTAGGGAGAGAACATCATCTATATAGTTGAAAGTAAAGTTCAAGGATACTGCTAACTTAGTTTCCTTCTTTCTCAAAGATTCCTATATGAAGTCAGCCTCATAGGAATAGAGAAACAAATCGGCAAGAAGATAGACACAGGTGGTTTCCATGTAAATGCCGATTGTTTGGTGAAAAACACATCCTATAAACATAACAAATATGTTTTCAATCAAGAAATCAAACATCAAGACGTTTCAGATAATTTTTTGTTTGAATCAGAGTGAATGGGCAAAAAATTGGATTTATCCCTTTTTAAGACAAGATACTTGTATCTACATTGGTAATTTTTTTTAATGAATTAAAATAATACCAACTCTTTCAATTTGTCTTTTAGTTGAAATTGAGCATATTTGTTTGAAGTGTAGACAGGTCAAATGTTTTAATACTTTTGCAAGATGAAAGTGCTTAAAAAATGTAATTTTTGTGAAGGATTAGAAAACACCTACAGTACTATTTTTGAAACATTTATCTTTTCATCAAAAACGCTAAAAATGTTAAATTTCCTTGACAACTTAATCATTGGTTTTTTTTTAATGATAAAGATGTATGTTTTACTTACATTCTTCCTTATGCACTTCGTCAATAAGTTCTTTGAATGAGTTTCCATACAAAACATGAATAACTTTATTTCCAACAGTTAACTGTATCTTCTCTACATGTAATAAAAAGATAATGCATGCAGAATATTTCGTTATAAATAAAAAGGAAGTTGTGTTATCAGAACACTCAAATTCGAATTATCTAAACGTGGAACCATTCCATACCAAAGTGCACAACTTTACATGGGGATATTCATTATAGCTAATGTTAATCAACATAATTCCGTTAAATTTAGAGCCCGGACAAAATGTGTAGAAAAAAGAAGGAAAGATAAGAAAAAAAAAGGAAATAGAAAGAATAACAATACGTAACCCCAACTCCTTTGAGAAAGCCATAATTACAAGTATAGATTACCGGATTTGTAATCACATAAGCAACACGACGGGTGCCACATGTGGAGCAGGATCTGATTTTGGTGGGGTTCGTGAAGTTTATTCTTTAGTTTTCTATGTTGTGTCATGTGTACTATTGTTTTTCTGGTTGTCTTTTTCATTTTTAGCCATGGCGTTGTCAGTTTGTTTTAGATTTACGAGTTTGACTGTCCCTTTGGTATCTTTCGTCCCTCTTTTTGTAACAATTCTAGTACCTTCTAATGATTCAACATCTTGTGCAGCTTTTGAACTTCTTTCCATTTCGCTATCGTATGGGCAAGTTTGGCAGTGTACAATAGCATCTTTATGTCCAGCATCGTTACCCAAGTAACTATCGACACGTTCTGCTACTTGAATAAACTCATCGAAGAAAGCAGCCATTTCTGTGTCTGTCATTTCACAATCAACCCTATGAACGAAATTATTCCTACCAATTCTGATCCGTTCAACATCGTCTCCGATCTCAGTTTCAAGTGGTAAAGGTTTCGAACCCCATTTTCGTAAAGGAGGTGGAATGAAGTTAAAGAATTTAGCTATTTTGTATATGAGACTGACATCCAGTTTTGAATATCCGTCTGTTTGCAATGTTTGTATTGCTGTCATTTCTGATTGTTTCAATCGTCTTCTGAAATTTTGTGTTCTCATTATGATTTGGTATAGCTGTTCTGGTTGAATTGATGACTTTCCTAGAATCTCTTGCATCATTTTTGTAAACACATTGACAACTACAAAGCTACATCTTGCATACTTCCAACGAGCTTCCATTTTAAGACAAAGCACGTGGTGATCTAAAAATAGAGGAATAAATCATTAAAATTAAATGCAGCAATGAGTGCCGTTATAGCAATGCAAAATTATATTGGATATAGAAATTAGTTTATAAATACATTTGGATTTGCAATTTTTAATGTAATTACTGTAACAAAGGGGCTTCACTACATTCTTATAAAACAGATCTTTGCAATCAAAAAGGGGAATAGAAGGAGAAGAAAAACATCGTTATGCTATGCATACTAATTCGGTCATATTCTCATATTCAATGTTCAATCTTATAGAATTGGATCTCGGTTCCTGGCATAAAATAACGAAGTTGTTGCCTTTCTCAGTCAAATTTAAAATTATATCTACAGTGTAGTTTTGAATCAGATATACTAGAAACGATTTATTCAACTGTTCGACTGGTCGAGATTAATGTCAAAAAAGTTAAATTTAGGATGAAAAGTCCCTTACCAAATGTCAATATCAAAAGTTAGAACGAATCAAACAAATGGAAAAGAAATATCTCATTCTTGACGTAGTATAGTCATTTTCTTATGAAGACAATGGTGGATTAAACCTGGTTTTGTAGCGAGCTAAACCTCATGCAGTCGCATAGAGCTAGAATATTGCTGTTCTTAAGTGGTGAATTATTACTTTTTCCCTTCTGGACACTTCTGTGACACAACTTTATCTGTTTTAAAAATTTGAAGTCTTTTCATTGTGTATATTAAGGGGTAAACATAAAATAACAAAAAAATAAACAAACGAAAAACTCCAAGGTGAATTCAAATTGATAAATCCAAACTCTCGAATATATCAACCGACTTTTAATTCATCATTTAGCTGGTATTTTTTTCTCAACTATAATTAGTATGGCAAGTGAAAATTTATGATTAAAAGAAAAATCAAATTAAAAAAATTCCGTTGACCTTGATAAACATAAGGTTATGACATATCCCAAAAATCCCGCGAAGATTGTTCAATCAGAGATTTATATAAGTAGAGACGCCAGCCAAGTACCGTATCTATTTCTCTTTTTTTAACGGTGTGTTATAATTTAATGTCTTTATCCTGTTGTTAAATCAAAATAAGCAGCGTTGATTTTTCAAAAGAATGTTAATTCAAACAGTGTTTGGAAGTTACATATGACAAGTCTTTAAATCCCCCACAGAATATGATCGGTTGGTGCCTTAGTTTTAAAGTCTTAATTAAAAACATAACAAATGGGGAATGTGTCCATTGTGTTTCTTTGTTACATATTTGTTTATTTTTATAGCGATTAAGATTATAACACAATGTTCACTGCTGTACCCCTTTTTGTGACATTTTAACATGTTATGTCTTTGTATTGTTCACACATCGTTGTCAATATAAAAAAAATTGATGCGACTGTCATACAAGTTAGAGGTTTAGCTAGCTTTAAAACCATGTTTAATTCACCATTGTCTACCTAAGAAAATGCCTGTACTAGTATGACAGTTGTTCGCCATTCGTTTGATGTGTTTTATCTTTTGATGTGCCATTTGATTAGGGACTTTCCGTTTTGAATTTTCTTCGGAGTTCAGTATATTGTGATTTACTTTTTTGGTCCTTAATATGAATCATTTAAAAAATGGACCCTAACCTCCAAGTGATGAATACTCAATAAGATTCAACCTATTGAGACTCTTAAGGATTCAACGCAAACAAAATAACTTAAAACCGATAAAAAAATATTGCGTTTTGCATCTTCTACTTAACCAATAGGGTTATTGCACCTAAAATCAATCCCAAACATTTTTTTTCCTTTTTCAGCTTTTTATTGTTAAACTTTTTGGACCATGACTCTTTATAGCAATCACAACTTTACTTTGAAGTATGGAACCTGGTAGTAAAATTTCATCGAAATCCATACTATATCTAATACACACATTAGTGTTCTGAAACATGCAAAATTAACGTTTTTTTTTATCCCTTTTTGGTCTTTAATTACTACACAAAACTGTGTGTTTAAATTTAATACAGATCTTTACAGCAATACTCAAGTTATTGTCTGTGAATCTCATATTTTTATAGCTTAGACCGTTGCATTTGCTGTTTGAATGGTTGTGCACTAGTGATATTTGAGGCCCTTTATAGCTTGCTGTTCGGTTTGGGCCAATGCTCTGTGTTGAAAGCTGTACTTTGACCTATCATGGTTTTGATTTTGCCATTTGATTTCTATTTTGAATTTTCCTTTGAGTTGGTTATTTTGTGATTTTACTTTTTACCTTTACAAATTGTGACTTGGATGGAGAGTTGCCTCCTTGGTATTCATACTACATCTTCTTACATCAATAGGCCCTTTATTCCCGAGCAGCTACTATAATAACCCCCCAAAAATCCCAACCTCTCTATGGAGCCGTGTGCTAAAGTTAGATAGAGACCCATACACTTATACTTAAGTTATTGCCTGCAAACCAGAAAAAAAGTTGTTTTCATCCCATTTTTATTAAACAGTATAGGCCATGACCAAATATAATCATTCAAAACTGTACTTTTGAAGTACTGCACCTTGGGGTAAAATTTAAGACAAATATTTACTCTTAAGCCCAATAATTATCCTGAAATACGAGAAATGTTTGTCTTTTATTCCTTTTTGGCCCCTAATTCCTAAACAGCTACTTCAATAAATCCTAAAATTAATCACAATCTTCTTATTGTGGTGTGGACCCTTGTGATAACATTTTGAAAAAAGAAATATCTCAAATAATTATCTTAAAACCTGATAAATATTTTTTTTATCCCTTTCTGGCTCCTTATTGAGTTATGAAACCTTGATCTACAATTTCATAAATATCCATGAACTTATACCCAAGATATTGTCTGCGAATCAAAATGTCTGCAAACGCACACGCAAACAACACCATCACATAACACTACCGCAAATAAAACTTTACGGTCGTATACAAATTAAAGATACACAAACCATGATGTACTGTGGACTATGTGAAAATTTCCTTTCAAAATAATTTGTGGTTTTAGACTAGTGAACAAATAGTACATATTCGATATATTATGCATACACTATTTGTGAAGAAAAATAAAAGATTAATAATTGTATTATGAATAAATGATTAGATGAAACACTTATTAAGATCAAGCAAAATGAACTGTGGACATAAACTGTCTACTTTCTTCTATAGAAATGATAAACTCGATGTTGTGAAAAATAAACTAAAAATGTGTACAAAGTTTCGTACGAGAAATTCAACAAGAAGTGTACACTTGCATTTGTTAAAAAACAAACTTTAAGTTTTATCATTCTTTAAATCAAGCGCGTGATTGACGAGAAATTACAAACACCTGTTAAGATATTTCGATACTTTGAATCTCCCTTATCATGAAAATATACTTTTTCGTGATAATTTTCGTGATAATTTTCGTAAATATAGCTCTACATGCAGACTTCTAATACGTTCAGGTATTTCACATCCAATTTTTTATGGAAATATTCTTTATAAAGCACAAAGGTGTCAGTATTCACCTCAGAAACTTACAAAACCTTTGAATAGACTTATTAAGAAGGGATATAATTACGATACTGTTGTCAAGTCATTAAAGATTGCATATTTTGGCGTTAATATTGAGTCACTGATAAGGTCTTTGCATCGGAACTAAACACATTTATTCTAAAAACAGTTGTTGGCATGACACGGATTATGTTCTTCTCATATATGTTATGATGGTATGATACTAAACCCCTAACGGGAAGGATTGTGCCTGATGTTCATATGATGAAATCATAATCTTTCAGTCAGTTTAATTGAAGTCTGGAGCTGGCATGTCAGTTAACTGCTAGTAGTCTGTTGTTATTTATGTATTGTTGTCATTTGGTTATTTTCTTTGGTTACATCTTCTGACATCAGACTCGGACTTCTCTTGAACTGAATTTTAATGTGCGTATTGTTATGCGTTTACTTTTCTACATTGGTTAGAGGTATAGGGGGAGGGTTGAGATCTCACAAACATGTTTAACCCCGCCGCATTTTTGCGCCTGTCCCAAGTCAGGAGCCTCTGGCCTTTGTTAGTCTTGTATTATTTTAATTTCAGTTTCTTGTGTACAATTTGGAAATTAGTATGGCGTTCATTATCACTGGACTAGTATATATTTGTTTAGGGGCCAGCTGAGGGACGCCTCCGGATGCGGGAATTTCTCGCTGCATTGAAGACCTGTTGGTGACCCTCTGCTGTTGTTTTTTATTTGGTCATGTTGTTGTCTCTTTGACACATTCCCCATTTCCATTCTCAATTCTATTAACAAGGTTTTCAAAATGAAGTCTTGCTAAAGAAAATATTGGAGACACGCATTTTATCATATGGTACTACATGTTTGAATGTTTATTGGAATAGGATCACCGGTGATAGAAAGTCAAATAAGTATCACTTTAGATTTACCTATTTACTTTTTTGTGTCCACACAATTTGAGTCTTACCTTCGTCTTTTAACTTTTATCTATACCAATGATATATATCAATCAGTTAAATTTAAACTATAATCGCACCTAGATACTATCTTACCTGATATAGGTAAACAATTCCTACGTCATCGCAGCAGTTTTATTTATAGATCTGAGATGGAAATTTCCACTGAAAATTAACATGAATTATACTTTCATTGATTATATTGAAAAAAGACAAGACAAACAAAATCAAAAGTTATGTTCATATTCATAACAAGCATTCTATTATGAACTTACATCTGAAAGAAAAGACACTATGCCAACTTATCATCATTTTGTATTTAAGAATTGAATGCTTCTTTTTGTAACTTCATTCGGGTGTAAAAGCGTTGACCGAAGTACATTTTTCCGAGCTTCATACTAAACATGTGCGCACGGTCAACGCTTTTACAACCCTATGAAGTTACAAAAAGAAGCATTCAATACTTATAATTACATTTTTTAGCTATAATCATGAAAACACGAATTTTATAATTGTTTTATTTAATTCAGCTGTGCACTTTATTGTGGAACCACGTGTTATCATGAATGAAAAGTTTTATTGAGTAATTCAATTGCTTAAGGAATAACACGTGATGTGCAGTTAGTCAATCAGAATGAAGTATTATACTGAAACATACATCTAATGTAATTATGTCATATTAAAAAGTATTTCATATGCATGATACGAAGTTACAAAATTTCTGACATGACATCTGCTTTAGTTCATATATATATTTAAACATTATTATCCTCTAGATTTAGTGGAGAATTTTGATCTAATTAACGATCATTCCAAATTGTCTGATATTCGAAATGTTTAAACTGCATTAACCAAAAAGTATGCCCTTATCATACAATAAGTTATGTGCACTCATAATCAATTATGACAAACAAAATTTGTCTGTCCCTCTGGTATTTTTCGCCTCTCTCTCTTACGGTACAAATACTCTAATAAGAAAAAAATATGAAAAAAATTAACACGCTCAATAACTTTACAATTATAAATTCCAATTTCTCGCAAATAAGAATAAAACTTGTTATATATAATAAATCGTTCATACCTGTCTATTAATGTACAAGAACCGTCAGGTGATAGTTACCTAACAATATCGATTGGTACACATTTAAAATGTACAAACTAGTTTTGAACAAGTCAAACTTAAATTCAATCATTTTACCAATCAGTTGCGTCAATAGTCAAAAGAAGTTTATTCATCAAACATATATATGGGGTGACTTATCTTGCATACTTGTACGACATAAGCATTGATAAGAGGGGCAACATATACCAGTGGGACAGTCAAACTCATAGATCGAAAATAAACTGACAACGCCATGGCTAAAAAGAAAAAGACAAACAGACAAATAATAGTACACATGACACAACATAGCAAACTAAAGACTACGCAACAAGAACACCACCAAAAAATGTGGGTGATCTCAGGTGCTCAGGTACTAATATTGTTTTTGAATATTTTCAGAAACTTTTAATTGAGATTAATTAGCAGAAGACATATGTATTCAAACCTTATCGATATTCATTTTACGATTGAGACCTTGAAATTATTTTCATTATCCTGCTAAAGTGTTTAAAAACACACTTGGAGGTTTGTTAACAGTCACTGATTTTTGTTGTTGTAAATTGTTCAATCCTGACAATGGATGTTCTAGAAATAGAATAAAATAAGAATAAAATAAGAAAATAATCTTACCGTTTCAATTTAGAAATGCTAGTTTAAATGTAAATATGAACTCATCAACATTTTAAATTGACCTGTTAAACTGAAAATGGTAATTTTACACATAGCTTTGTCACGAAGCTCCCAAAAAATTATTTGTAAACAATCAAAATCTTTGATATTTATGATATCATGTAGACTGATACTATATATATAAGCTTAAATCTTAGGCAATAAGCTAACGCCTAGGCAATAAGCTAACGCCTAGGCAATTAGGCTATTGCCTAAATAATGCTTGGATTTTAACTTTAATCTTGAAAATGTTAAGGCCTAAAATGAAAATGAGAGCATATATAAAGAAATTAAGTTAGAATACATTTTTTACATAATGAAATGACAACTGAGTTTTAAATATCAATGACATGAAATATAATCAGAATTCGAATATTGATTTTAAATATCATTGAATGAACCTCTTAAGATATATGTAAACTTGTTGGATAGTTGTCTCATTAGCAATCGTCCTACATCTCCTTATTTTTTTTAAATTAATACTACAGTTATTCCTTAAAGATTTACGCTTAATGCCTAATTTCATTTTTTACTGCTAACATATATATAGGACATAAAAAATCATTCAAATAAAAAAATTAGGTACAAGGTGATACATTTAAATCAAGATAGTCATTGAAAAAAGAACAAGTACATAGATGATCAAAAAGTTCCAAAATACTTTTGTATAAATAAACTCAAAGTAGTAATTTTATAATGCTTTCAAGTTCTCCGAGACTTGCATTTCAATCAGGTGAATTGATCAAGAGGAATTTCATATAAAATGTACATAATTACAAAACAAGTTTATGTTATGTAAAGGAATTACTTATTCCATTCACTGGAGTAAGTATTTTAAACACTATGCATAGAATCATCTAGTGTCTGGAATCTTTCCTTTATTTAGACGATAATTTTAAATTATGGTTTAATAAATAATCTCTGATATTCGGTTGAATCACCCTATGTGAAAATTCCCTTGAAGATCAATATAAAGTATAATACTTTTATTGATGAAAATGACTGAGGCATATCAATTTCCTCCAACATAATTTCTATTCACTTCTTATTTTTTACACATTAAAAATCTATACACCCTATAAAAAAATAAACAGTTTTAGTCATTCCTTAGATCTTTGAATTGTATTATTCAATTTTATATATTTGAACAATGTTGACAGTATTTTCATATAGACTTGATTCAATTATGAAAACGTTTGTTTGACATAAGTTGAGTGCAAAACACCTTATATGGCCGACAATTTATGCGCAGAAAGTAGAGACGAAAGGAACAAAAGTGAAAACAAAATAAAAAAACCCAGCAAAACGCAAATGTTGAATAGCCATACATATTTTTCATACTTGAACGATGATTATTTAAATGTATATGAATTGAAAGTTATATAACTAAATTGTACCGTACCTGTGCATGTCACTATCAAATTATTGTAATGTCATTTCATTGACATACTTGCAGATTTTCAGAAAATTGTTTGAACACGTCATAGGTGGAGTTAGAAATTTAAAAAAATCGATTGGCAGAACAGTTAACACACAGAATATATCAGAAATTATCATTAAAATCAGATGAAAAGATTAATTTATTTTACAAACATAATGAAAGTTTTCGGATAAGTAAAATTTCTTTTTTTTATTTAATAAAATGGTGGTTTGTTTTCGGAGATGTCTAAGTTAGTACAATATTCTAGTTCTTGTGTTCGATGAACGGGGTTTCCTTCGCAAACAGTTCAAATTTTGTTTTGAATTGTTGTTAAATTTTTCCGTTCGTATATTCTTGTTTTAAATCTTCAATCAGTATCAATATCAAGGAACATTCCAAGAAAAGATACAAACCTTCTAGCTTATTGAGTTTCCTCAATCTCAAGCGAACTTAGTGATTAAAGATGCAAGAAATTATTGAAATGAGGATAATTAGGTAAAAGGACATCATTATATTATGAAAGTAACATCAAAACTATTGTCTGTTGTCTTTGAGAACCTTTCGTATGAGATCTGCTTCGTGTGAGTACAAAAACAAAGTATTAGAATACCGATTACATATTAGAATATCAATGATATATAATAAACAAAATTTAGTGTAACGCATTTTTAAATCATCCTTGATGTATTTATTGTTGCAATGAATATGACTCTTTACAAAGTAAGATTTTGTATGCCTTTAACACGAAATATATATTTATTGTATAGAAAATTACAGATTATTGAGAAGGTGTAGTGTATATTTGATTCAATATGAGGATTTAAAGTACAATCCATACTGCAAAATTGTGATGGAAAATGTTGTCTTTATAGGTATTTGAATTTTGAACAATCCAAATGTTATTGACAAAAAAAAAAAATATAAATCATAGTAAAATATATACAAGCCGTATTACTGTTACTGTATAATGAATGTTAATAAAAACTCAGTAGAAAGATTGTTAGTCATAAGTATACGATCCCGGCTGTTTAACTATGTTATTCTCGTCTCATTTTCTTGTATGTATGAAAATCCTTTTTGGAATCATTTACAAACACACGTTTCCAATTCCATTGCCGATTATGTGTGTCTTACCATGTATATTTATATTTTTTATTCTAGCTTAAGGATAAATTTATGTTGAGGAATAAAGGCAACTTGAAGTGTTCTCTTTAAAATTCAGTTTAAAAATGTCGTCATTTTTTACAAGTTCTTTACACTGTTTTGCTGCAAAAATTGATATAAAATGAGAAAATGGGACAAGCAGGGCTTTTGATCTCCACTTTCAGACGGGGATGGCCATAATTCAACTTCTGTCATGGCATGAATACTTTATTTTCGCTACCTTGCTCATTTTGTAGATTTGTTTTGAGACTGTGAATACATATGTAAGATATTTTTAGGGAAACACGGTCGTTTGAAAAGTGGTAATACGATGAACACTAATATGAATGCGTCGTTCTGCTTTTGATGTTATGTGTTACGAGTTATATAAGTACAATGCTTAGTTCTTTACATTCATGCTTTTTTATATAATGAACTAGTTAAATAAAAGATATACGTTAGTTAGACATATTATAAGAAATAACTTACTTTATAACTGGATGGTTTTTATATTAAATATCGTTAGATTATTCTTAACGCATTGATTTTTTAATTTTTAGTTTCCATTTTTCCGTAATATATAAATATAACTGAATGTGGAAACTTCCAATATAAATCTTCTAATTGGAGACCTTTCAACAAATTAAAAGTAATGCATACATTGAACAAAAGAAAACAAAAACACAATGAAATAACAAAAAGCAAAATAACAAAATTACCGAACTCCTTGGAAAAATTATAAACTGGCAGCTCCTAAGCAAGTGACAAAATAAAAGGCTGGAACACATCAACAGAATGGATAACAACTGTCATATTTCTAACTTGGTACAGGCATTTTCTTATGTCGAAAATGGGTGGATTAAACCTGGTTTTAGAGCTAGCTAAACCTCTGACTTGTATGACAGTCGTATAAAAGTCAATGGGTAATTCTGTATAAGTCATGTTTGATATAATAAAAAGACATATGCTGAAATGACAGAGACAATTCCCCTAAGAAAAACACAATCGATCAAGAAGTATATAATAAACATTGCACAGGAGGAACACAAGGTAAACAAACATGTAGTACGGTAGTTATAAATAGAGAGGAATGTTACAGAAAAGAGAGTGCAGGATAAGGGCACAATAGCGAGCAGTTAATTTAGGAAAGGAGGAATATAATTCTATTGAAGAATGCTCAGTTATTTCATGGATACCAACCGTGGGTTCCAAATAGTGACTTATATGAGTACATTTTCAGAAAATGTTGTAATCACATTTTTTTTAAAGAAATACTTACAATCTATCATGCGATAGTTATTGACGTTCTGAGGCATAACTATATATATTTATAATCATAACAAATACTGTCCCGTTGTCACTCAATGTGACCCAACATTTATACGATGCGTAAAATATTGACTTTTCTATGTCTCAACTACTTGAAAAGGGACTTCAGTTAATTGAATGATTCAGTTGATGACTACTTCAGAAAAACGGTACATCGTGATCCAGATTATCCTAACCATGCATTTAGAAGTACTTCAAAATCTACGATGTACCATGAGCACACGGTTTTCTGAAACTTAAAAAAACCCGGTGCCGATGATGTATCCTCTCTCCACGACACATATGGTGAATTTTTGCAACTGACAAAGCCTCTAACATTATTATCTCTATAATCAAAAACCAAATATATGGAAAGTCTAAGATCTCGAATCCTAAACCAAAAAAAAAAACAAACAAAAAACAAACAAAACACAATCATGAATTATCATCTAATTACAACCGTGATGCAAATCAAATGTTTTATCTAATACTAGTATAATGAATTTTCCTCTATAATTAAAGTCTTAGGAGAACATTAAACCATTTTGAAAAATGTTGTCGTCAAAATACTGCCTTCCAATGCATTTGAGGTATAATTGGAAAAGAAGTGATTCACTGACAGACGATTAAAATCAGGTCTAGTGACTTCGCCGCAGTCAACCACTGCCAGTGTTATTTATTCCACTTTTAAATTGACTCAAATACTGAAATCTTTTGTCATCTTACTCTAAATAAAGTTCTTGCATGTTATATTTAACGTTTTTAACAAAAATATGTTACATGTCATTAGTTAAACAGATCATGATAATCCGGCTGTGAGTTAATCTGTCCTATTAGTTTGATAAGCTTCTTTTCTTTCTCTCCTGGTATTGGGTTATTCTGAAAGCAGAAAATGCTTGCTGAAGGTAATGATTAGTTTATATTACGGATTACAAATGTGTCGAGGTTTGTGATTGGATAACAACACAGAGATGTCAGTATATATTCAGGAAACTGCCGGGGTATATACGACGTTTTTATCCCCAATTGGAACCTCAAAAACGTCATCATAACACCGGTTACTATGTGACGTAGTCAAAAGCTTTCAGACTGTCAGAGGCTCACAGAGGGAAAATAATGACGTGCTTCAGTCAATAATACATTTTTGATACAAAATCACGCATTTTACACTTTTAATACTTAAATTAAATGTTAAAAGTGTTATTATAAATTATTATATACACGATAAAATTATGTTCACAGCAAATTAGAAAATCCTTCACGTATGCCGAACATATCAGGTTGGGTTTTTCAATATATATGTGTTGTCAACAAATACCTGCACTGGAAAATAACATTAAGTCAGGGGTAATCCGTAATATATGTGTAATTCAGGTCTCAGAAAGGGTATATACTGTGACATTCCCGGCTTAGGGCTTATATCCCCTTCGCCTTCGGCTCAGGGGATATAAACTCTACTTTTTACTTACATGAGCAACATGTGGTAGCTCATGTGGAGCAGGATCTGCTTACCATTCCGGAGCAACTATTTTTCTTTGGGTTCGTGTTGTTTAGTCTTTGGTTTTCTATGTTGGGTTGTGTGTACTATTGTTGGTCTGTTTGTCTGTTTATTTTTTATCTATGGCATTGTCAGTTAATTTTCGATTTATTAGTTTGAATGTCCCTCTTGTATCTTTCACTCCTCTTTTATAATTTAAAGAAATACAAATGTCAGTTAAAAGATTTGTGCAGTATTTGTCAATGAGGAAACCTAACTTTACACTTACTTAAGGACATTTTACAGATCAACATAAATAGGTCTTTCATTTACATCACTTTATTTCAATACGTGAAGTTTCAGAGTTTTAATTTTCTCTTCTTATTTTTTCGAAACACTTTGTGATATGTGGAGTTGAGGTACTGAATAGGATTTGACAACGATTTGATATAATTAGTTATCAAAGGTACCAGGATTATAATTTAGTACGCCATACGCGTGTCGTCTACATAAGACTCATCAGTGATATACCATATATGCCAACAGATATGCTACTTCTGCCACCAGATATGCTACATCTGACAATCGGTGAAATTTTGATGTCTTGATTATGTCACTTTACTAGAGAAATCCATTCAAACGAATCGATATCTGATGTACCAAATTTAAAGAACGCAGACATAATATTGTTTTGCTATTTGTACAATGTCTTTGCCAAAGTTCTTTGTAACACTATAGCCAGATCTTTAAAAGCATATGTTTTGTATTTATTCATTTAGGTGCCAATTATTAAAACAAACAAGGTTTGCTCGTTCATTAGAGACAATGAATACTTTTTATACCTTATTCCATTAAAAAACTGACAAAAAACAATGTTTTGTCCAAAATATAATTAAAAAAAAAAATATATTAGGATACGCTGAAAAATCATACAAAATCTGACAGTCGGAGGTGATAAGCAAAATATATCTTTTAATTTATATGATTCAAACAAGATTGTGACACATTATTACTTATAGTTATATAATTTTTGTTACATTTGTGGTAAAATAAAAACCTCGTAGATGATTATTTGATACATTCGCAAGTATTATAAGTCACATAGAATAAATGAATTATATTTTATTGTATGTAACTTTACTCACCACATGATATAAGATTAGATCTGCTAAAGTTGCATGTTTGAATTCAAATGGATCAGAGGGAAACAGATATCCGTTCTATATTCTATCAACTATGTAATGCCTACATCCTTCTGATGTTTCATACGATATCACATAACCCCAAACTTTATCACTAAGTCTAACTAAGTAACTTCCTATGGTTTCATTAATTATAAAAAAGAAGATGTGGTATGATTGCCAATGAGACAACTATCCACAAAAGACCAAAATGACACAGACATTAACAACTATAGGTCACCGTACGGCCTTCAACAATGAGCAAAGCCAATACCGCATAGTCAGCTATAATAGGCCCCGATAAGACAATGTAAAACAATTCAAACATGTTCTCAGCGTCCTTTTTGGGAAAAATACCTGAAAGTAGATGGAATAATAATTCAGTTTGTCAAAGCCATTTGGAATTCATTCTGTCAGTAGAGTATTCTTTATAAGTTTTAGAACCTGCTAGCCAAAACACATAAGAAACCTTTAAAAGAGGGGCGAAATATACCAAAGTGACATTCAAAATCATAGATCGACAATAGACTGACAACGCCATGGATAAAGTGATTTGTGTAACCGACTGTTGGTTGTTTAGCAGCTAGTTACAAATATGTCATGTGAAATAACAGGCATATTCTGCAAAGTGGTATGATGCTCTTGTACATTGGAAATTTTTACTGCCACTTAAAATGAGCAATGATGGATGTAGGCAGCAATTTTGCCTTCAATACTACATCAACTGACCCATAAAAAGGGTGTTTCATGTTTTTAATTGTGCAGATAAACTCATCCTAAGTACAAGGATTAAAATTTTGTATTTGCGCCAGACGCGCGTTTCGATTACAAAAGAGTCATCAGTAAAATCACAAAAATACTGAACTCCGAGGAAAATTCAAAACGGAGAGTCGCTAATCAAATGGCAAATATCAAATGATAAAAAAAACCAAGGGTGACTGGGGAATAGAAATATGGTCACTTGGTCTTCTCCCGGCCGACAGTAAAACGCTTGCCGAAGTGGGGCGTCCGTTTGGCTGTGCGGGATGTATCAAGTTCGCAGTCACGTCCGGTCAGAAGGGGGACGTTAAATCCGATGCCTCGTGTAAAGAGAGTGCCACGCTCTTTGCACGTTAAGAACCCTTGCAACAACTCTTTGAGGGGTCCGTAGGTGGCCTGTTGCAAGGCAAAATTTCTGTCCCTATCCAATATACCCTCATTTTCCAGTGGCATCCAAATTTCCCCGACCATCCTCCCAGATGGCCTCTATTGTATCAACCTACCTATTGTTTTTATTGTGAACTTGTTCTCGTCCTGAATATGCATGAAATATTTGCCACTGGACGTTAAGCAACCAACAATCAATCAATCAATCAAATGATAAAACACACCAAAACGAATAGACAACAACGCTCGATTAAAAAAAAAGTTACATATATGAAACTGAGAAGTATTGAGGACAAAACATTTCCTAAAAGTTATGTCAAATACAGCTAAGGTAATATTTTACTGAGGTAGAAAAGCCTTAGTACAATGTATTGAAAAAAAATATTGTATAAACAGTTAATTTTATAATTTTGACCATATCAATGATAATACATGTCAACAACTAAGTACTAAAATATTGATAGTTACACAAATCCTACACGTGGATTAATAGTGCAATGTTATAAAACATTAGATTATTATTGCAATTTTAGAAAAGATGAATATGAATTACGCCATGATATTTTTAAAATGAGTTTTTTTTTTTGCAAGACTTCTTATATTAACAGTACACCTAAATTGGATCGACTAAATGGAATCTTTTATATGCTTAAAGTGAACTTGTTCTGTATACCATGAAACCATTCTGCAAGTGCATTTGTTTGGGGATCTAAAACAGCACTCCGTTCTTTTTCTTCATCACGAAACCAAGCAATGACTGCATCTTTGTTTTGAGGTCTAAATGGCCGACTCATCCTTTTATGATATTTAATTTTCACTGTCTTTCTGTAACAAAAACAAAGTTTTGTTACAAGTTAATTTTTTTTATTATGACCATATTAATGATAATTCATGTCAACACAGAAGTTCTGACGACTGGACTAGTAATCGCGGGGATAACCTCCATCCGTAGTGGCATCGACCCTTCTGTATATACATTTAATACATTTTTTTTTTATAATTTTGATAGTTTCATGCAAATGTTGAAATCAAAATGACAATATTTAAACCTGTCAACTTCGCAATATGTTCAAAAACTATTAACACTGATAATAATCGCCATGGAAATGAGATACGGAAATGTTCATACAACAGCATATCTAAACTTATCAACCTACCACTAGTGTTTCTTTTAACTCACGTAATCACAAAACAATACATTGAAATTCAGCAAAAGATTCAAAGTCAATAGACCAACACTTAAGGGACGGAGTCAAATAATCTCACTGGATATGAGATGTGTCAAATGCTTATACCACTGTTTACAAATTATCATTGATGAACCACTGACCTAACTGACCTAATCACAAACTGATATATTGTTGACGCCACCGACACCAGGAAAGTCGCGCCCAAGTCTTCGTTCAAGAGAAACAAAAACCGAAACAATATATTTAGTATATGAATATCAAAGATTTCCTGCCAAACAAATCTAAGATTGGACAAAATTCAACATGGCCCAAGTGCGGATGTGTAGGAAAGAGGATCGTTTATTTGACTAACACTCCTATCGCATAAAAAAACCTACCCTAAAGAAAGCAATTTTGCAAATAAAGTAACCATTGCGTAGTCAAGGAGACAAAACAGACAAAAAACACCACAATTGCTTTCATTCAATATAAATGAAAAAACATCAAGGAAATTAAACTTAGAAAGAAAAAAAAAATGACTTCAGTCAAATCTGATAGATGTATTGTAATTCGATATTAATGATACAAACAAGGAAGTGAAAAAAGTTATAAAAAAGATAGGAGAAGCTATGTTGAAAAGCTTAGACATGAAGCAGAGGAAGCATCAAATACAGGACATTTTAAGAAAAAATGATGGGTTGAACCTTGTTTTATGGCTATCCAAAACTTCCTTCTATAGTTGATGTGTTTTCCTCGGTTTTAATTTTCTCTTAATTGATTTATGACTTTTCAAAACCGGTATACTACTGTTGCTTTTATTGATATGCCAATGTTAAAAAAATCGTCCTTACTTGTCTATTAATATGCAAAAAATCGTACAATTATCATAATACTATAGTAACTATAAACATATATGTACAGTTTTAGTAAGCTGTTTGGAAGATGTCACAGTTTATTCCATTTTACCAGTCATTAGCCACAAGTACGAGATGAGATTTAACGCAAATATATATATATATAAACTGAAAAGTGGAAGTGCATTTGGTATATGTACATACCTTAAAAATATTTAGTCAGTTGCTACATAACAATCAAACGTACTAGGAAGTATATGTATAGTCAGTTATTTTACATTGGTTCATTGATGTGGTTTATTTTTTTTTATTTCACTTTTGTTAACTGTTTTATCAACGAATGCAGATAAATTTTTAAAGATTGTATGAATAATTTCTGAAAAAGTGTCTCTGAGGAGCCAAAAATTTCTAGAATTAAACTTTTTTTCTTAACCTGATTTTTGGGTTTATAAGACTATAAATCCAATGATTGGTGAAGAAAAAATCATATGGTAGTCCACTTCTTTTTTTTGTTACGGCCCTTTGAAAGAACCCAATTTTGATGATTTTCCTGTTTTTCATCAATTTTTACCTATTGGGCTATTATCGTGAAAAAAATCACAGTTCCACAATTAAACGTTTTTTCTTACTTTCAAAAAGGATGAAGTGGACCAATCTTAATAATTTGAATTAAAAAACCTTTAGGTAGGTGCTAATATAAGAAAGTTTTGTCATATTTTGATGCTTTTTTTGTGTCAAATTTACCATGCTGTCAATTTTGTAAATTTGTGACTTTTCTTTACCATCAAATGTAGGTGATGATGTTATTTTATCGACGACAAATACGCAAAATCCCGAATTTTCCAATATTCCGGCAGCATCTACCTCGCGGATGAATACAGTGGAGCCTACGCCTTTACCTTCTGCGCATCAAAACAACGCATTTCCGCCCAGGGCTGATCCCAATACACTTGACTATACTCTTGTCAACAACACATTACAATTGTGTCAGCAAGTTATTGCCGGAGTTCCCAAACAGACTAATAAATACAACTTGCATTCCGCCATGAACTGTAACTCCGGGCCTGGATCAACATTACCCGTTAACCAAAATACATTTGGTGTTCAAAACCCTACGTTGGGAGAATTTGCAAACCCCAATCAGATGAATTTTCCAAACAGTTTCGTTTCACAAGTTCCTATCTTTTCCATGCAAAACCATCAAATGCAAATGTCAAAACATGGATATCCCGCCACAGCGTTTTCCGGAGTTGATATGGTTTCTCCAGAGATTCGCACCAAAATTATCTCAGGTAAAGACATCAACATAAACATTCTCTTACTTCCAAACTACGAAACGCCCAATCACCAAAAAATTAAAGATGACGACCGTTTAAAACGAAATTTAACATTAGACGAGTTTATTATAGCTTTTGGAAGATATAAAAAAATAATGTGTCAAGTATTTCCAAACAGGACAGAAGAACTAGATTGCTACCTTTCTCACATCATCGAGACCGCTAATGTGTGGCCAGCAAATTGTTTTGAATATCACAAAATGTTTAGTGCAAAATGTTCAGTCATGTTACTAGAACACAATATAAAAATTGACTGGTCAAGGGGTGATTTAGAATTGAGACAAATGGTTTGTGCTGGATCTACAGTAAATATGTGCAATATCTGTTCTTCAACACTTCACAAATCATCTATGTGTGGGAATAGCAGGGGATATCAAAATTCTAAAATTCAACCTACACAGGATAAATATGGAAGAGATATTGTGGTGCATGATGGAATGCAAATATGTAATAATTTCAATCAACCAAAAGGTTGTGTCAAACCTTACTGCCGATATGCTCACGTGTGTAAAATCTGCAAGAAAACCCATGGAAAGTTTGAATGTCCCACTAATAAATCTATGCCAGGAACCCAACAGGAACAAAACAAATCATTCCCAGTTAGACAGCCCAACAGTAAATCAAAATGACTAGACTCTATTGATACAACAGACGTTCCGTCAACACCTATTAACATCGACCAATTAGAAAGGGAACTTTTAAATCATCCAGATAGGCGTTTTGTGAACTTTTTATGTAACAGCCTTCGTAATGGATTTGATATGTTAGTTTCAGATGTAAATTTAACTATTTATGAATGTAAAAATTCTTTAACTGCCAGGAAAAATCCTGAAGTAGTCACAAATTTATTACAACAGGAGGTTGATAAAGGTTTTTTAAAGGGCCCTTTTTCTCAACCCCCTTTTTTAAGTTATAGAGTAAGTCCATTGGGTATTGCTACACACAAATATTCCAAAAAACAAAGGCTTATAATTGATTTATCATCTCCTCATAATTTAGATGAGCACTATAGTGTTAACGATTTGATTGATAAACACCTATGTTACTTGACATACATTAAAATTGATGATGCTATTAATGCGATTCAAAGATATGGTTCAAAGTCCCTATGTTGTAAGGTGGACATCTCAGATGCGTTCAAACAACTTCCGATTAAAAAAGAACAGTGGCATCTCTTTTGTGTCAAGTGGAATGGTCAGTACTATCATTACGTTCGTTTACCTTTTGGGTGTCGTTCTAGTCCCCGTCTGTTTGACTCTTTATCTACAAGTGTGTGCTGGATAGCTCAGAACAATTATGATATCAAAGTTATTTTCCATCTACTAGATGACTTTTTAACTGTAGACAAACCCTCTGATTGTGGAGAAAGAACAATGGCTTTGTTGAGCCTTATTTTTAACAAACTTAATATTCCTTTGTCATGTAAGAAGACTGTTGTACGCGTAGAGAACTTGAACAATTACTCGGACATCTTAACTTTGCTACAAGAGTAATTCTGCCAGGTCGGGCCTTTGTCACTTACCTTTATAGACTGATGTGTTCTGTCAAAGAGAGTCACCACTATGTTCATTTAAATAAAGAGTGTAAATCCGATTTAACTATGTGGCTACACTTTTTGTCAACGTGGAATGGAATTAACATGTTCTATGAATCTCATTTAACCTCTGCAGCGGACATGCATTTATTTACAGATGCTTCATCTACCATTGGTTTTGGAGGTTTTTATCAAGGAAAATGGTTTTGTGACACTTGGCCAAAAGACCTCCCAACTATTTCGGATAAAACTCTATCTATTGCTTTTTTAGAGTTATATCCTATCGTGGTGTCAGCTGTTTTATGGGGAAAAGGATGGTATAAAAAGCGTATTTTATTTCACTGCGACAATTTAGCGTCTGTTATTATTCTAACTAAAGGTCGGTCAAAAGATCCAATAATCATGAAACTGATGAGACGTCTTGTTATGTGTGCAGCAAAATTTAACTTTGTATTTTACAGCGAACATGTGCCTGGAAAATGAACTTAATTGCTGACTCTTTATCTCGTTTACAGATGAACAAATTTCATCAGTTAGCACCAGAGGCAGAGAAAGCAGCAACTCCTTGTCCAACCCTGGAAGAGATTATTTGGACATCGCAGTAGAAAATTTACAAGCTTTCGCTATTGCAGATTCAACTAAAGCTTTGTACAACGTGGGATATGAACATTATCTTAAGTTCTTACAATTACAAGGATCAACTTGGTCAACTTTCCAGTTACCACCTGTTTCTGAGAACTTGATGATGCGTTTTATAGCCTAGTGCGAATCAAATAAGCATCTGAGATATTCCACCATTAAATCCTACCTATGTGGTATACGTTTCTTTTACTTACTAAAAGGGGGTGTTAATCCATTAGAGAACTTTGTCGGTAAACCATTGCCAAAATTAAAATCAGTATTAGTAGGTTTGAAAAAGAAGCATGCCATTATGCCTAAGAGAGTTCGTTTACCTATAACATTTGATATTTTACACAAAATGTGTTTTTTACTACGCAATTGTATTTTTGATAGTTTTACAGATGTTTTAATAGAAGCTGCATGTGTAACAGCTTTTTTCGGGTTATTAAGATGTGGTGAATTTTCTGTTTATGATAACAAAAAATTTGATCATGAATCAAATTTGTGTCTGAGTGATGTTCAAATATCAAATGACTGTATTTTTGTGCACCTTAAGAAATCTAAGACTGATCCTTTTAGGTATGGTATTACTATTCCTTTGTTCAAAAACTCTACAGATATGTCCTATAGTTGTACTTCAAAAATACTATAGACTCAGAATGAGTATTTTTAGCAATTCTGAGTCCTTTTATATTATTAATAAAGGTGATCCATTGTCAAGAAATTTTTTCATTTCTCATGTAAAATGTACATTAGACAAATTAGGATTATCCAGCGAAAAGTATAATGGTCATTCATTCAGAAGTGGTGCTGCAACCACTGCACACAAAGCACGACTGGAAGATCATCTTATTCAAACTTTGGGACGATGGTCCTCAGATTGTTATACCAAATATATTCATACATCTCCAGATGTACTTAGACAAGCTCAAATTCAAATGACCTCTACTTTGAAGAATTAAAAATTTGTACTGACAGCAAGGAGTGGATTGATTTTTATCCTTCTCTATATTTCAACTTGGGGCTACAGCTGCAAGCATCTGTATTTGGCTATTTCGATACAAAATTTTTAGTCAATCTATGAAAAATTATCTCAATTTCAAGTTTCAAGATTTAGCTAGAGTTATCTCCCTTTGCATATGGAGATAGAACATTATACATTATTGGTTTTTAATTGCAGTTGTATAAGTCCCCAGTTGCCATATTGTAAATAAATGCATATGCTTTTAGATTCTTGAATAAATATAGTTTAGTACTTAGTCTTTGTATATATTAGTATACATCTCATCACACTTACAGTCATTACAAACTACAGACATGTGTCCTTTAGAAATTGAGGTTTGGGTTTATGCTTATTAGACAGCAACTCAAGGCAGAATTATCATTTCTGTGTTAAAGAGTGGTACGGGTAAACGAAAGAGACATTACTTTGGTATCAGATATAACCACTTTATAATACATCAAAAACAAGTGAAGTCATAAAATTAAAATTATATTTATTATAATTGGAGTTTATTATGAACTTGTCATTTCACTCTATTGGGTAGTTAATTATCTTTGCACACGGTCTATGACGTCACAGTGCACATTCCATTCTAATCTATATTGCTACGTCATTACTTCACACGATGTTTGCGTATGATATGTGTATGCAAGTAATACATGAACTTCTATTGTTTTGGTCAGCTTTTTGCCCCCACCTCCCCGCCACTCTCCTTGCTGTCAGTGCCATGGGGACTTTCATTGATTTTATATATGTTGTTACATAGTTTGATGTTTATGTTATATACTTTTTGTTTATTATTAGAATTTTTTTACAATTGCTTGTCATTATTTTATTCGATTAAGAATTTTTTATTTTCTTTGTATTGTAATATCAAATAATATTAACCATTGAATCAATTTTTGATACCATACTGACGTATGGTCTTAGTACCTCATTTTGACACCATACTGACGTATGGTTTAATTTACCTTGATACTTATAACATATTTTTATGATACTGATGTATGGCCTGAGTACCTTTCTGTGGCACCATATGTATGCTTTAAACGCATCATTTGACACCATACTGACGTATGGTCTTAATTCCTTATTTTTGACACCATAATGACTTATGGTTTAAATTACCTCTTTGACACCATACTGACGTATGGTCTAAGCACCTCTTTTTGACACCATACTGACGTATGGTCTAAGCACCTCTTTTTGACACCATACTGACGTATGGTCTAAGCACCTCTTTTGACACCGTACTAACGTATGGTCTAAGCACCTCTTTTTGACACCATACTGACGTATGGTCTAAGCACCTCTTTTTGACACCATACTGACGTATGGGTTAAGTATCTCATTAATATCATACTGACGTATGGTCTAAACATCCTATTTTCATACCATACTGACGTATGGTTTAAGCATATTGTTATTTTTATACTATTCATTATATGGTTTATACTTTGCTATAATGTATTGTTGGTACAAAATATCCTTATGAACCTTTTATTAATGTTCGTTAAAATCGATACAAAATTTTTAGTCAATCTAGGAAAAATTATCTCAATTCCAAGTTTCATGATTTAGCTAGAGTTATCTCCATTTGCATATGGAGATAGAACATTATACATTATTGGTTTTTAAAAAAATGATTAAAGCGCAATTTTAGAAACGTTTGAACTGACACTAACACATCTGCATAACACAAACATATAATTAAGTTGTTTAAACTATTTGTTTACTTTGTGTATTGTTTTTTTTATTCTGAACATAATTTACCATGATCTTGTATTCTTATTAGGTACAAAAAAATCATAGGATCCTTAAAATAGGCCCATTGTCATTAGAACTAAAAATATGTGAGTGATTTAATTCAAAGCATTTTTTGACTAACAACCAATCATATTTGCACAGTGTACTGTTGTACGATCTATTGTACGATAGAGTATACAGGGAACATCAGGGTAAAGAAGGCTTAAGGTGGAAGATTCACGGAAGGATTTGTGTGATTTCCATTTGGTCCAAAAGAATAACAGCTTAACAGAAACATTCCTGGTACAGAACATTTGTTACCTTTTATGTTATTACTACCACTGTGTCGATGCCTCTCCTGGTGGGCTGATAGTCCCCGAGGGTATCCCCATCCCAGTAGCCAGAACTTTGGTAATGGCATGAACATACGGATTTTGTTATATTAAAATTTACTATCACAAACTGTTTTTAAAATTTTTAAAAATGTTTAAAATTAAAGAATGTATCTCCCTCATGAAAAACTCCGATTCCTTGCCCAGCGTTGGCCATTCATTTTTGTCCTTTTTGGTTTATAGCTCTTACAACTTTTAATAAGCTTTGCATTTTCAAATATTTTGGCCTCGAGCATCATGGAAGAGACATTCAATGTCGAAATGCGTATCTGGTGCAAAAAATGGTACCGTTTATGTTATCAACAATGCTTACCTTAAGTGCAATAAATAAATCAGATCAGTCTGAAAATTTTAACTACAGTCCAGCTTCGAAACAAATTCAAGGAAAAGAGGCCCATTTATTGCAGATGGAGATAAACATGCCAAAATATCAATTCAAAAATTTGGTAGTTTAAAAGGTGCCGCATTGCTACTCTCGAGATCACAAAGCAGTGGAGCACAATTCAAAAACCGAAGTGAAGAAACCACAAACGAATTCAACTGCATGATTTTTTTTCGAAATCCTTGCATCAAAACTCACTCTCCATCTCCCTCTCGCCACTCTTAGTCACTCTCGCTCTCACTCACTTTTACTCTCCCTCACTAACTCTCACTCTCCCTCACTCACTCTTCATCACTTCCTCGCACTCACTCCGTCGCTCGCACTCACTTGTGGTATGCTAAAGCTGTTTTGGTTCTCACCATCAGGGCTATGAATTAACACAGTTAATTGCTACCTTAGTTTGCTACCTTAGTTTGCTATTAAATAGTATTGAAATGTGCATTGTTATTAAATGTAATATCAGTATTTAGTTCAAATATAATCTTAAATCAATCCTTATTCTATCTTATTCATTCAAATGTGACGTCATTTTTCATTTTTTGATGATCTGTTTTACAAATTCAAATGTGACGTCACTTGGCGTTGAGGTTTAAACTTATTCGGATGTGCTGCATTTTGTCGGGTTATGTAGTGTATTTCGGTTGTTTCCTGTAATTAGTTAATTCTTCAGTTTTATTATATATCTTATGTATGGTCATTGTGTAGAGTTTGCTGTTTGCCGGGGTATAAATTTTTCTAAATAATAGGGATGTTCTGGTACCTAACAGAAAACCCTGGCCGTTTTTGGCACAACTTTTTTGAACTTTTGGTCCTCGATGCTGTTCAACTTTGTACTTGTTTCGGCTTTCAAACTTTTGTATCTGGGCGTCACTGGTGAGTCTTGTGTGGACAAAATGCACTTCTGGCGTATTAAAATTTTAAACTGTTGCCTTTTGTTAGCTATTATTCGTGTGTTTCTTTGTCAATCATGTTCTCCTATTTATTTATATTGTAGTCCTGTAATTTTGTGTTGTCATTTTAATGTTACATTTCACATGGCCATAGAAGAGGGAGTTTTGGCATGCCACAAAACCAGGTTCAACCCACCATTTTTTCCTTTAAAAATGTCCTGTACCAAGTCAGGAATATGGCCATTGTTATTTTATAGTTCGTTTCTGTGTGTGTTACATTTTAACGTTGTGCTTTCGTTGTGTCGTTTGTTTTCTCTTATTTTTGAGTGTGAATTCACATTACTATAAGACGTGTCACGGTACTTATCTATCCCAAATTCATGTATTAGGTTTTGATGTTATATTTGTTATTCTCATTGGATTTTGTCTAATACTTAGTCCGTTTCTGTGTGTGTTATATTTTAATGTTGTGTCGTTGTTCTCCTCTTATATTTATTGCGTTTCCCTCAGTTTTAGTTTGTTACCCCGATTTTGCTTTTTGTCCATGGATAAATGAGTTTTGAACAGCGGTATACTACTGTTGCCTTTATTTACATATATGTTTTTCTTTTAAATTAATTTTAAAACCCTTTAATTTTAGATATTTCGAAATTTTAGATTTGAACATATTAAGGGTAGGTAACTTTAATGATATATATGTGTAACTCAAATAATGAAAGAAAAAAACCCAGTCTGTTCACGTATACCCAGTATAAATGAACATTCACACCATCTTACATTTAATTTTATTTCATGGATTTATTTTATTCGTTTCCTTATATAAATTGGTAACATATCTAGAAATATGAGATAAAATGAAACACTTCAAATATACTTGAAACTGTTGAAAACATCTTCTATTTTTGTATTTATTCTATTTAATCAAACCGAATTAGACAAATATAATGACCTTTTTAATGTTACCGCTGCGTTCATGCATATAGTGCTTCAAGTGTTGATTTAGTATTTTATGATGTTGAAGATGTTTAAGATTGCTGAATATTGAATGAAAATCAATATCCTGAATAAATACAAATTATCAATATATCATGCCCTGTATTATTTGAAAGTTTTAGTTGTATCAGGAGTGAGCTAGACAATCCTTGTATCGACCAGCATAATTCAACATTGTGTCAAATGAAGAAATTTAATAAATATGAATAACTCGAGAAATTGTTAAGTAAATCACAATCTTTATAATATGCACACCCTTTTATTGAATAGATATCACACCCGACAAAATACCTTTGCATAGGAGAACGTTGAACAAACCACATGTGTATTGATAAGAATAACACGATACCTTAGATTTTAGTTTTTACAGGTTAATTGATTTCTGATCCTGCATACTTATTTTCCTACACATAATTATAAACGGAAGCGCAGATTTGTATTTAAATGCATGTTAAAAAAATCCATTGTAGGATTTCATTAATTAAGTTAGTATTCGTGTATACATTATGATAGCTCAAATGATGAGAGTATAAGCTATAATTACTATATTTAAGTAATTTATTCATTTTGCCATTTCAATGGCATGGAACCTCCATGAAAATGATGCGTGCCAATGCGACAATTCTTGTTTGTCGATATCTACGTTCTTTTTGAGTAGAGGCAATATAAAATGATTGTCAGAACATTGACCTCATTTTCTAAGTTCACACGAACCTCAAATAAAAGGACTGTAGGTATCACCAGCCCAGTAGTCAACACTTCGGTGTTGACATGAATATCAATAATGTGGTCATTTTTATAAATTTTCTGTTTACAAAACTTTGAATTTTTCGAAAAACTAAGGATTTTTTTTTTTATCCCAGGCATAGATTATCTTAGCCGTATTTGGCACAACTTTTTGGAATTTTGGATCCTCAATGCTCTTCAACTTTGTACTTGTTTGTCTTTATAAATATTTTGATATGAGCGTCACTGATGAGATTTATGTAGACGAAATGCGCGTCTGACGTACTAAATTATAATCCTGGTACCTTTGATAACTATTTACAGCACTGGGTCGATGCCACTGCTGGTGGACGTTTTGTTCCCGAGGGTATCACCAGCCCAGTAGTCAACACTTCGGTGTTGACATGAATATTAATAATGTGGTCATTTTTATAAATTTATCCTGTTTACAAAACTTTGACTTTTTGGAAAAACTAAGGATTTTCTTATCCAAGGCATAGATTACCTAGAGCGTCACTGATAAGTCTTATGTAGACGAAACGCGCGTCTGGCGTACTAAATTATAATCCTGGTACCTTTGATAACTATTTATACGGATTACGTAGTGGAGTGAAAGATCAAGAAAAGGTGGTTATTTTACGACTTTAATGGACCGGCATACCTGCAGGCTAAAAACGATTTTTTTGCAAAGCCAATACATTAAGATTACTTTTTAGCCCGGTCGTAGACATTTTCTGCGGTGCATTTTTTTTTTATAAAGTAGAAAGAAAAAAGACATTTGGATTTTTCTTCCAATTATAACATTGAAAAAATTTGAGTTTTTTTACTTTTTTTTTTTTTTTTTATCTTTTGACATATGATTTTACATTTTATACAGAGTTTGGTTGTTTAGTCACAATGTAATATTAGAAATCCTTAATTTTTTTCTTAATTTTGTCCATTTTTACACAGTTTAACGAAAGCACACTCTGTATTATTTTGATGAAGTGGTTACAACATTTGTGAATTTAGATTACATTGATAATTTCATTATTTTCCGAATTAAAATGTTTTAAACTTCCTATTGTAAAGTTTCGAAGCCATTCCAAGTCAGTATTTCTTATAGATTAACTTTAATGGGGATTTTTCAACTTTGCAAAAGATCAATGAATATGATTTGTACCTTCTCGTTATTCTGATGCTCATTGACAGATTGTAGTAATGTTTCGAAATTTCCTGTCGACAAACTGCAAAAAGTCCTGGAAATAACAGAATGCATACTTGCTTTAAACATAAACTTGTTAACCCCATGTCATCTTGCTTTGGCCATGAGTTTGGCTCTAACATTTTTATCGAAAATCCACACTCTCATGGTTTTTGTGCATCATATTCTGTAGATATCGGACTAGTTAAGCAAATTTTGAAACAGACAGAATCCAAGATATGATATATGTACCTTATGGTATTGCTCTATTTAGAAAAGGTGGTTATATTACACAGGAGGGAGCAGAAAACATTAACCTAAATGCTGAGACAATCGATGGAAAAAATGCATTTCACTCCATGGCTAGAGTTGTATTTCAGTATCATAACGAATCATCAAACGCCCACATAAGTTCCATAAAGGTTAAACGGGGACTAAAAAGATCTTTGACGTTGAATGATTCGAATACCAATCTTACGGCATGTTTACCTTTCGACAAACCAACAGAACGGTATTGACCACCTCGTTATTCTGGTGCTTATGGGGAAATTGTTTCTTTTTTTTTAATGGAAAATCGAGGTATATCTGTACTGTATTTGGTATTTCTGCGCCTTCTTACGAGACAAAGCTTATATTCGATTCCATTTTCTGCAGAAAGCACTGAACAAATTGTTCCATTTTGGACCGATCATCCATAATCATTGATAAATATTTTTACAGAAATGCAAGCCTCAACAAATGTTCAGGATCAACTTCTTATATCTCTTGAACGTGGCAAACAGATGGTTAAATCTTTTATGGAAGGCTACTCTAATAAGTCTGAACCCCATGATATTCATTATTGGTGAATAATGCTATTATTCGTGTGTTTCTCTGTCCTATATGTTCTCCCTTTTATTTGTATTGTAGTCCTGTCATATATTGTTGTCATTTTAATGTTATATTTAACATTGCCATAAACGCGGGAGGTTTGGCTTGCCACAAAACCAGGTTCAACCCACCATTTATTTCTTAAAATGTCCTGTTTCAAGTCAGGAAAATGGCCATTGTTATATCATAGTTCGTTTTCTGTGTGTGTTACATGTTAGTGTTGTGTTTCTGTTGTTTCGAAGTTCTCCTTTTATATCTGATGTGTTTCACTCAGTTTTAGTTTGTAACCCGGATTTGTTTTTTTTTCAATCGATTGATGAATTTCGAACAGCGGTATACTACTGTTGCCTTTCTTCATTCTACAGTTTTTTTTCGAGGTCTCCTCTCAGTACTTTTGATGATACGACCAAGACCTCAAAACTCAAGCGACTTTGTTAAAGCACATATAAACCCAGTAAAATTAGTTCGTTGTGCTTTAGTTCTTGCTAATGTTCGTGATAATGTGAATGTAGTCAGGATATTGTCATATCCTATTGGTCCCATACCTTCAGCTCTGGTCCATGATGATGGTACCATATGGAAATGTTGTAAATCTGATATAATTCACCTCCTTGAAGAGGAAATTTGCTCCTCTTTTAATCTTCAAAGATATGACAATATTTATCAAGGTACCAGGCCAAACAAGTATAAAGTTGAAGAGCATTGAGGACCAAATTTCCAAAAAGTTGTGCCAAAAACGGCTAAAGTAATCTATGCCTGGGATGAGAAAATCCTTAGTATTTCGAATAATGTATACTTTTGCAAACGGTAATTTATACAATTAAAAACCAATAGTTCAGAGAACCATTGATGGTCTTTCCACCAGTAAGGATCTTTCTTTATATGAAAATATAAAAACTTGGTTTTAAATGTCAATTGCAGCGTCAAATGACAGCTTATTGAACGCTAATTCCAAAAATGTATGGTTTCTATGGAAAAAGATATAGATAAGGGAGATAATTGTTTACTTCCGGTTCAAACTATGTTATTTCCGGTATAGTTTGATAGTTTAATTGACACTGATTCCAAAAATATATGGTTCTATATACTTTTACATTTATTTAGAACAAAAAATAGCTACTTCCGATAAACAAAAGGTCACTTCCGGTTGGCTTTTACAAGGTCACATTGCTTGCAACCTATTGCAAAAAGACCCATGTCTTTATCATGTATACATATGAGGTAAAAGCAAAGGTCAAAATCTAGAACGTTAATTTTGCCTATTACCTTGAGCTCAATTTCAAGGTCAACAACCAAGGACCTCAAATCAAAAGACCCTAGGCCTCTAATTTATACTGTATATGAGTTATATTACCATACAACTAGTATAAGATATAAAGGGGGAAAGACTTGCATTAAATGTTTACGTACCCTTTTAACTAAATTTTACGTGTTAAGACATGTCGCAACTCACAATTGTGTGAAAACATTTTGTCGATATCTTATATGGTTTCTGCAAATAAGAGATAACAAGCCAAAATAAAAATTTTGAACCTGACCTTGACCTTTGACCTTGACCTCATTTTCATGTTTTTGGACCAAGGATCTTAAATCAAAAGACCGTAGGCTCTATCACTTATAGTTTACCAGTTAGAAATGCATATCACTTATATCATATACAAAAGGGGGGATAACTCTCATATAGAGTCTCCGGATAGTTTCGGTTAAAATAAATCAATTCATCCTGAGGATATAGCGGGCAATTTGGTAAAATAAATTTGTCGATTTCTTATACGGTTGCGACATTTTAGTAATAACAAGAAAAACAGTGTTCGGGGAGATAACTCTTACATGGAAAAGATTTTGGTTACGCGGTGTCAGTTTCAAAAGCGTATTAATTGTTCGATATCGTATACCATATGTCTAAGCGACATCTTGAAAAACAAAAAAAACAGCGAAGGAACAAAAAGTTGGCGGAAGAAAAAAAACAATAATCAGAAGAAAACCAATAGGTCTTTCCACGGAAAAGTGGAAAGACCTAATTAATCATATAAATGATATTAATGTCAACATCGAAGTGCTGAATAATAGGCTGATGATACCCTCTTCCAATAAGTTTTCAAACGGGAGATCAGGAATCGCCGTTAACATTGTATGATCCGAAGGGAAAGTTTAGGTATCTTCATGATAATATAAACAAGCTGAGGGTGGAATTTGCCGCCAAAAGGATACCAGTCTTATGAAAAATCCCCCATGTGAAAACAAGTTTTTACAGCACATCCCACGTACAATGCTTTAAACTCAAGTTAGCTGAACTCTCATATTGCTAAACCAGTGATCATACTTTCCAAACATTAGATGGATAGAGGGTAAAAACGGTTTGCTCTCGGTATTCTTTGAGGGACTTATGTCAGTAGATTGTCTTTAAGACCTTGTTTGTACGTATATGGGCAAGGGAAAACAGCTTGCAATAACAACTATGTATGCAACCAACTGTAATCCGCGTATACCGATATTTGTTCATGTGAAGGGTCTGATGGTTGTAGAATTTTAACTCACCGAGCATTATTGGAAGAAGACGACGATGACAACGATGACTGATGTCAGGTTTTCGAAAGTTTTCATATCCTTTGTTCGTTAAAATATCCTATACAACCACTCTTTCTGACGGTCCATGTGTGCCTTTGTCAACAAAGGCAAATAAAGCCTAAAAATGTCATAGAGCTAGAATATACGCTGAAACTTTAGACCATCATTAAACTCATTTGATTTAACTGCCTTGTGAAATATTTGTGACTGACAATAAATATACATCAAAGCTAAACCAAATTGACTTCGATTCTTTTTTTAATAAGCCGTAAAATTCAGAAATATATCTTAGTACATGCGATATAAAAATAAATAAATTGAGAATCGGTTGTTCCATCTTTTATTTTCGTATTGTTGCTAGTCTGAATTCCCTTTTTTGCCCTTTTGAGCATTTGGTGATTTCATTATTTTCAAATTAAGTTGAAAATGAAGTGTCACAGTTTATTTCATTATAAATTTCTTGTTTAGTAACAATTCAGATATTATTTGAAGACTTTTTATTACCTCTTGTGAAATAAATTACAATAGTGAAAAACTCAATCACTAACCTTTGATCTTATTTAAAAAAAATGCACCATATTTCAATTCTACGAACAGGCAAAAATTAAAGAATAAACATTTCTCTTTCGAAAAAGTCATAATTTAGCCTGCAGGTAGGGTGGTCCATTAAAGTTGAAAAATTGTTGGATTGGTCACTCTACTAACGGTTTATGAGTTACAAAAATAAACCGACAAATTTATTTGGTAAAAGTATATAACTCCTGTAAGATTTCACCGGATTACTTCGATCCAAATCAGCCCAAAATAAGAAAAAGAATGTTGTCTATATGGTTATGATTATGGAGGATATGCACATGACAGGGAGGTAAATTGTTCACGGAAAATTGTTTGGCTAAATGGGGTCAAATTTAAAAGCGCATAAACTGTATGATACAATAAATGAAATATCTAAGCGACATATATTGCACGTGGAAAAGTAATGCTTATTGAAATTGTTATATTATATAATATTATATAGTTCGTTTCTGTGTGTGTTACATTTTAACGTTGTGTTTCCATTGTGTCGTTTGTTTTCTCTTATTTTTGAGTGTGAATTCACATTACTATAAGACGTGTCACGGTAATTATCTATCCCAAATTCATGTATTAGGGTTTGATGTTATATTTGTTATTCTCATAGGATTTTGTCTAATGCTTAGTCCGTTTCTGTGTGTGTGTGTGTGTGTTACATTTTAATGTTGTGTCGTTGTTCTCTTATATTTAATGCGTTTCCCTCAGTTTCAGTTTGTTACCCCGATTTTGTTTTTGTCCATGGATTTATGAGTTTTGCACAGCGGTATACTACTGTTGCCTTTATTTATTGGAGATACGTTGAAAAGGACATACTAAGCTAATCTCAAGCTTTGTAGAAATGTCGGAAAGCTTTGCCTTTATAATATGTAAATGTGTAAATATTACACTCCATTTTTTCTGATTATTTATTATTTTATTTATTTTTTACATTTAATCTTATTTTTCTATCTTTCCCATTGGATCCTGGAGTAGCATTTTTTATATTCTTCTCAGAGCAGTTAGCTTATATTATGCTTTTTGCTTTTTAAGACATGTTTAACTTTCATTACTCCAATGTTATAGTTGTAATTGTGTGTTTATTTGTTACGTGTAATACATTGTTTCACCCAGTACTCGTTTTATAGTAGGTTCATAGTAAATGGAAATTGTAATCTTCAAATTTATCCATCAAAAAATGTATTGCTTGGTTTTAAGATTTCTATTGAATTACATGCATTGTGTAGCTATTGACTGACTATATCTGATGATTTTTTAAATTTAGATTTACGATCTGATACGGGATCATCATCCAATATTTCAAAAAAAAAAAATCCATTACAGCTAATTTCCTAATTTTTGTAGTAAAACTTTGGTTGGCTTGCTTGCTCTGTTTATATCAATGTTTACTCAAGTTTTGTAATTAAGATTGACATCTTTAACAATATATATTGGCATAGCTAAACCTGTATATATTTAAATTTTTATAGACTTTATCCTAATTAAAATCATACTATATGCAAACAAAGCAAGCAGGCTAACCAAAGTCTTGCTCTACATGCATTAGGAAATCTACTTTTACATAGAGTGTTATGATAATTGTTTTTCTGTGACGTATTAACAACAGAATATTGATTGGACATCCGATCATGACTAAGTGACTTTATAAATTTCAAATAAGGAGCTGTGAAATTATTGTCAATGAGACAACTGTTCAACAAAGTCCTAATGATGTAGCTAAAGTCTTTTATGTTTCTAGCCAAGACTCATTTGGATGAATGTCTTCATACATCATGATCAGTATCTTTAGAATGAAAAAAAAACCCATTAATCTACACTACCAAATGTGTTATCTTTGTAGTCATTTTTATTGATAAAGTATACTATGCAATCCCCAAAAAAAGCCTAAATTCTTATGTTTTAATTTTTTTTTTTTTATAAAGAAACAAACTTCAGAGTTTGTTAGAAATAAATTTCTGAAATGATCAAAAAGCTATCTTAATTTTTAATTGAAGTACAAGAGCAGAGCTTTTCTCACCAAATTCGAATACATGCTAGAGATTATATATACTTTTTTCAAAATGAGTTTTCTTGGAAATACCAGAAATACGACAAGAAAAACAGAAATCGATACCTATCATCCACGAGATATCATTTTTAGTTTACAAAATAAAGAATTTACTTTTAGAATGTCCCCAGTTAACAACATACTAATTGATTCTCGATATAAAAACGTACTAAAATATTTTTCCCGACCAATCTTTTGTTTATTTCAAAAGACATAGATGTGAATATATTTAAAATACATATGTTAATGGTGGTAGTGCGTTTCTTTTGTTGTGCAGTATATACATATACGCGTACATATGATCTGTTTTTACAGGTAATGATATACTTTCTATAAAGACTATTTAAAAAAGTAGTACGAATTTAAATGATTGTTCGGAACCTAAAACAATAATATTGCGTTCTTTTAAACTTCCGCCTATGCTAGGTTATGACTGAATGGTATTGTAAAATAGAGAGAACAGGTATGTTGTTCTTAACAAATTCTGTTCATACTTAAAAAAAATCGTCCATCTGCTTCAATTTCACCAAAATGCAACTGTTGGTGTGGGAAATACTGAAGGCGACACAAAAAACGAAAGTATCATAGTTTATATAAAAGAAGATGTGGTATGATTGCCAATGACAAAATCTCCACAAGAGACCAAATGAAATTAACAACTATAGGTCACCGTACGGCCTCCAACAATTAGCAATGCCCATATCGCATAGTCAGCTATATAAGGCCCCGAAATGACAATGTCAAACATTTCAAACGAGAAAACTATTGGCCTAATGTATGTACAACAAAAAGAACGAAAAACAAATATGTAACAAATATACAAACGACAACCACTGAATAACAGGCTCCTGACTTGGGACAGGCACAAACATACATAATATGGCGGGGTTAAACATGTTAGCGGGATACCAACCATCTCCCTAACCTGGGACAGTGGTACAGTACAACATAAGAACGAGCTTTTTGAAAATTTTTAAATATATTTGTTGTTGCCTGTTTGATACGATTCCATGCTATTCGTTCAAGAAAAAAAAATCATAAAAAACTGTGTCCTTGTCCTACCTTCATTGCAAATATGTTGTTGACCCCGCAGATAAAGCCCAAAACAACCGTTTGATTTTGTGTTAATCACATTACATAGACTGCTTGATAAATGCATTAAGCATTGACAATTCACTTCAAAACTCAACAAGAAAATGGCTTTAAGAAATGTTTTCCTGTGTAAATTGAAAATATATCTATTATTTTATAAAAGCCAAAAGAGACAGATGTATTGGCATTTCGTATCCGTCATTGTCCTGCTTGTTTTTGGTTGTTTAGTGTTGTTTAGTGTTGTCATTTGTAGTGTGTAAGTCATACATGTACATTTGTATAAATATCTTTGTTTGTTCATCGTGGTTCTTTATGATCACTTAAGTTGTTTTTCGTGATGTTTATAAGAAAGAAAATTATGTGAACAATTCTTTCATTATACTTAAAGTGTTATTGTTACGTAACATGGATGTCTTATAGTTTTCGTTTGGTTGTCAGCGAAAAATTAAATTTATAAGTTTGTTATTCATTTCCAAATGCGATTAGGAGATGTGGTATTATTTCTGGTGAGATATCCACCAAAAATCACAAGATACGAATGCAAACAACTTTCCTTTCGTTAGAATAAATTGTAGCCTGGAAACCTGGCCCAATCATACTGCGTCGATAAGCATGTAGCGGAGCTAATCAGTAGCCAGAACCCCAGGCTAGAATAAATTGCTTCTGTGTTTCACAAATAATTAACATCGGTCACAATCTTCAAATCTATCAAATTTGAGGAATCAAACATTTACGTTTTTCCTAATTTGACATTATATTTTGATTACGTTTAACACAAAATTTGTACATTTTGTCTTTTACCTCCTCCAGTGGTATTGTATCTAACATACCACCAAGTACACTAACACTATGTTTTCCTGATTTGACATGTTATTTTGATAACGTTTAACACAAAATGTACTCGTTGTCTTTTACCTCCTCCAGTAATACTGTATCTATCATACCACCGTTTTGTTTTCTTCTTTTTAGCATATTATCTAAACGAGAATGACCAGTAACTCAAATTACCTTCTCGTAGCAGCTATTGATTTTGGAACAACATATTCTGGCTATGCATTTTCGATGAGACATTCGTTTGAAAAACAACCAATGACAATCCATGCAAATCAGGCCTGGAATGCAGGAGGAAAACAACTTCTATCATTGAAAACACCAACATGTTTGTTATTAGATTCTAACAAACAGTTTGACTCGTTTGGATACGACGCCGAGGACAAGTATGCAGAAATTGTAATGGATAAAGACCAGGACAACTATTATTATTTCCACAGGTTTAAGATGTTCTTGCACAAAAATAAGGTAGTGTTGAATTTTAAGTTAATCGGAGAGGGATAAATACTTTCAACTATGCTCAAGTGAGCAAACTCACATATATTTCTATGATATAAGCAATTAATAAATCTCTTGCTTCCGACGCGTATTATTCTGGATTAAACTTTATAAGGAAAGCTCAAACCAAAACACGTTTTAAAAGCAATTTTAGAAGCTGAATGACCAAAAACCAAAAAGTCATATTCATATAAATGGGCACTAGCTACGAAAAACATACAAAATTTAAATAATGATATGTTTGGTTCAATCATTTATATCTTTTTGCTCTAAGCAGCCAGTATGATTCAATTTTGTCAAATTTAGCTAAGAAATATTGATGATGAATTATTCACTTGCAAGTGAATAATTCGACCTCATTCAATCTGTATTCATGTGAACTTAAATTCAATCCCTGAGCTAGAAATGGATTATGCATGATTGATGCATGTCAGGTTATTAAAAGAAATTATAATACTTTATTCCAAAAATAAGAATTTTTACGAGATTTACAAAATATATATAAATATAGAGATTTACATTATATATACAATTGTAGAGAATTGCATGATATATATAGAGGTGTTAAAAAAATATAAAACATAATACATAATATGAAATAGTAGCGGAGAATGATATACCTAAATAAAGTCAGTACAAATATACTAAATAATGCAATTAAATTCTAAGTTTTTCCACTGGTTTTCAATATTTCCGACAGATAGACGGGATACGTTTGTATGTAGAAGGATTTGTCAAATAATACTTTTTTGTATACTTTTCTCTGATTTGACTGTATTTTTTACATTCAAGTATAAAATGGTTTTCAACTTCAATAGAGCTAGTATTACAATTTGTACATAGTCTACTATTTTTGTAAACATTATAACATCTGCCTGTTTCTATTCTTAAGATATGAGCTGATATACGATATTTACAAATGTATGGTTCGTATATATGATTTACAGGTTTATCTAAATAAAATTGCAATGCTTGTGTACTATACATGTATCTATACAAATGACATTTATTTTAATTCTAAAAAAACACCGTTACTTCACTAACGAAAGCACCAAGCATTCTTTCTTTTAAATGTGATAGAATAATATATCTTTAAAAACTACACTTTGTTTATCGTAGCGGTAATTGTAGAAGCCCTTTAACGGCAATGACATAAGTATTAAGTTTTCTAAAATGGATGTTGTACATTATAAAATGTAGTCTCATGTTGGATGTGTATTCCTTTTGCAATTAAAGGCCTGTGCTATTGATTCAAAATCAGGCGTCCAAACTTACATTATAAGAGTAAGACTTGATGTGTCCGTATGTTTCAGAAGGTCTCATTGGAAATGTTATTAGAGGACATAACAGGAAAATCAATGCAAGCAATTGACGTATTTGCATTATCTATAATGGCACTGAAGAATCATCTAATGGCATCACTGGTAACGCAAGGTACTGGAGTAGAATCGAGTGATATAAGATGGGTTTTGACTGTTCCTGCCATTTGGACAGATAATGCAAAGCAATTTATGAGAGAAAGTGCAGAAAGGGTAATACATGATGTACTTGTGTACTGAAATATTATTCATATGATAAAGAAGATGTTGTTTGAATGCCAATGGGATACTTTCTATCCGTCACAATTTGTAAAGGTTAAACGATTATAGGCCAAAGTACGGTCTTCAACACGGAGCCTGGCTCGCACCGAACAGCAAGCTATAAAGTTTGTCTGACTGAAAGCCATAGTTCTGTTCTTTAAAATTGTCTTTATATCTTATATTCATTAGTATGTTGTATGATAATGACTTGTCATAATTTCATATATTCAATATTACATATTTAATTGAAACACGGTACCAGTTACAAATGTAGCTGCATTTATTTGAAGTTTATATATATATACAAAAAGATGTGGTATGATTTCCAATGATAGTATTGGTTAAAGTGTAGCTGTAACTCAGAGTCAGAAATAAAATAAAGTAAACACGTTGGATTTAAAAAAAAATTCAGTGGTAGTATTTTCCATAGGACTCGTAGAACTCTGCTGGATTATTGTCTCATTGGCAATACTACCACATCTTCTTTTTTTTATAAAGGAATCGTGATACTTCGAATCGATAGGCAAAACTGAACGACATTTAATTATTTTTTCCAATTCCAGTAAAACAAAATTTCACAGTAACTGTTCTTTTTTTTTGAAAGGCTGGTATACCAAAGGATAATCTCCTCCTTGCCTTAGAACCAGAAGCTGCTTCCATATATTGTCAATACCTTCCCACAGACAAACTAACTGGTATAGAGCCGGGGTTCACAATGTCAGAACCAGGGACTAAGTATATGATTGTAGATCTTGGAGGTGCTTATAAAATATCATAATATATTTTGTTACCACTTTCACCTTTATTTGTACAGGCGGAAATAAATACCATACAACTTAAATATAATCCTTGTTGACTTTTCCAATGAAATAAAATCCAGGAGTAAATCATCAAAAAAATAAAATAAATATACAAGCAAAACTAAAAGCAAAACAAAACAAAATCAGAAACACAAACACAAACATAAACATAAACAACAATTTGACTATAACGATCTTGTTATGTAAACATTGTATTAAACTATTACAAAGTCTCAGAATCTAATTTTTTGAGTTACACCCTTTTTTTTATATAATAAATGTGTTGTGTATACATTAAATGTGTATATATTGATACATCATACAATTGTGTTTCTCTTATGAGTGATATTGATAAAAAAAAATTAAACAAATCTCAAAAATTTGTAGGTGGAACAGCAGACATCACAGTACATGAGAAATTGTCAGACGGTTGTCTGAGAGAGTTATGCCGTGCTACGGGTGGCGACTGTGGTGGAACTTGTGTTGATTTAGAATACATACAAGTTTTAATAAAGATAGTTGGTGCGCCTCTCATTGAATTAATGAAACGAGAAAACCCTGAATCATACCTTGACTTTATTAGGGAATTTGAAACAGCAAAACGAAACAGACCTACAGACAATAAAAAAGTGAACATGATAATACCATTTACAACTTTAAATACGCTTTGTAGAACACATCTGAAAGAAGACTTCAAAACTGCTATTGCATCATCACCGTTTTCAAATTCCATAGTTATAAGGGGCGATAAAATACGTATTGATGTACATGTCTTCAAGAAAATGTTTGAAAAAACAGTTGAAAATATTCTCGAGCTTATTCGGGACATTTTTCAAATAGAAGTCGCACGTTCAATCAATCAAATTCTCCTTGTTGGTGGATTTTCTAACTGCGTTCTTGTTCAGGAAGCTGTGCGACGGGAATTTTCCAATTGCCGAGTTGTAATCCCATTTGACCCAGGTTTGTCAGTTTTGAAAGGAGCTGTTTTATTCGGTCATAAATCAGACGTCATTTCATCTCGCATAAGTAGATTTTCATATGGAATTTCATTCAATCCAAAATTCGACCCAGCTGTTCACGACAAAATACATCGTCGATTATCAGATGGCGTTTGGCGATGTAAAGACGCATTCGATAAGATATTAGAAAGGGATTCCGTAATTCCAATTGGAACAACAATACGAAGAAAATATACAACACAAACAAATGTCAGTAGAATATGGTTTAGGGTTTTTGCAAGCGAAAATTATAATCCGGTTCATACCACCGATGATGGTTGTTCTTTCCTTGGTGATATTGCCATTGACATTTCTGATTCGTCGAGTCGCCAAGTTTTAGAAGTTGGATTTACATTCGGAAACACTGAACTAAGTTTGACTGTGATTCAATCTGCCACTGGAATCAAATGTGATGCACAGTTTACATTGATTTAGATACTTAACATTAGTTAAATAAATATTTCTCTAAAACGGTCATTTTGATTTTAATGTCACTTGAAATAGATATTTACATTTTTTCTGTCGTTTAGAGCATAAGCTTTTTGAGATACTTTTTTGGTGATTAATTCAATATTGTTCAGACTTGTAATGACTTCAGTACTGGGCAGTCACTTTGGAGACTATTCGGAGCTCATTGATTGATTCGCTTATTAAAAAGCAGCATATAAAATTTCTTATAATAGACATAAAAGATCATATTTCAACGCATTTTTTTTATCATTATCTAATTAACAACATTTAATATTATTGAAATAGTATAGATAGTAGTAATAGTAGTAAAATTATATAAAAGGATAAGCATTATTCAAAATATTTGTCCAGTATTTCAAATCTTTTCAGTCTTTTTCAAGATCTGCTTAGATCAAAATTACCATTGAAGTTTAATGATTGTTTACTTGTGATTTACATTTAGTCTACTGAAGTTATTAATTAATTATAAACCATATAAATCAGGTTTTCTGAAACAATTTCAGTATGATGAGTTTATTCAGTATATAGCATTCTTAAAAGATTTCATTGATCATAAAAAATAGAGAGAACTAATCATAATGAAGAGGATTTGTAGTAAAATGTAGTGTTAATAAAAAAAAAATAATATATTAATAATAATAATAATAATAATAATAATAATAATAATAATAATAATAATAATAATAATAATAATAATAATAATAATAATAATGAAACTAGTAGTAATAACAATGATTATTATTATGGTGAACATAATAGTTGAATACAAATTATTAAGTTTTTTTCTCTCACAAAAGTACCAAATAAAAAATAATCATTGTTTTAAAGTCTATTTTATTCCAGAAAGTGAATGATGTTTGTACACACACACACACACACACACACACACACACACACACACACACACACACACACACACAATGATTGTATATCATGTATATCACAGGTTTATAAATAACAGTTGCTGTATACAGGAAAACTTTTCGAAATTTTGATTCTTCATATTCATTTCGACCAATATTAGGCCTTTGGATTAGTTTTTTTCGAGCGTCAGTGATAAGTCTTTTATAAACGAAACGCGCGTCTTGCCTGAAGAATTTTATCCTGGTATCTTTAATAATTTTACACACAAGCAAAAGGTTAAATTTCAACATTGCTTTGTAGATCTTGTATTTTGAATTAGTTTTATATTATGGTTATTATATATTTTACACTTTTAAATGACGTCACATTTCATGATGAATAAAATAAATGTACACATACATTATAGCCTTATAACAATCCTGAACACTTCACATGCCTTTTAATCACCAATACTAGACTCAAGAAAAGCAAATATTCAAAGACGTTGGAAAAAATTGTTTTTATTGATGTATTTTTATGAGGATCATCATTATTTTAATTGACCAAATGATGTCCGTTTGTATTATATAACATGTTTAAAAAATAGACGAAAGCCGGCAGGGTAAGCAGGTTCTGCTTCACCTTTGTCACACATAGTGTTATTGATGTTAGTTTATCACCATAATTATCCCTTTTCTAACGTCTGTTTAAAATCAGGTATATTCTGTTTGGTTTATCAAATCTTGATGTCTGTAAAATTCACAATTTTAAATACAATCCCTTTCATATGGTAAATATAAACATTTGGAGAAGCTATAAAATATAATTCCAATACAACACCCTTTTTTTGCTTCGAAAACAAAGCCATGTTAATAGTTATCAAAGGTACCATGATTATAATTTAGTACGCCAGACGCGCGTTTCATCTACACAAGACCCATCAGTGACGCTCATATCAAAATATTTATAAAGCCAAACAAGTACGAAGTTGAAAAGCATTGAGGATCCAAAATTCCAAAAAGTTGTGCCAAATACGGCTAAGGTAATCTATGCCTGGAATGAGAAAATCCTTAGTTTTTCGAAAAATTCAAAGTTTTGTAAACAGGAAATTTATAAAAATGACCACATTGCTGATATTCATGTCAACACCGAAGTGTTCGGTGTTGACTACTTGGCTGGTGATACCTACAGTCCTTTTATTTGAGGTACGTGTGTCCAAACTAAGAAAATGAGGTCAATGTCATATTCCTAACTCTGACAATCATTTCATATTGCTTCTACTCAAAAAGAATGTAGATATCGACAAAAAAGAATTGTCGCATTGGCATATTTCTTGGATAAGAAAATCCTTAGTTTTTCGAAATTACAATAGAGTATTAGCTGCACGTGATAAACATCAAAATTGGCAAGTTGAACGTAAATTGTATTTTTTCAACAACGCCGGAGGTCTTATTGACAGTTGTGTTGGTGTTGGTCGTTAAAAAATTAAATGCAACCATTCTAAAAGTAAGTTTATGTATATATTTTATTTTTTTATCATTCAACTTTTGATTTCTCTTTTACATTGTTTTACGTTTCTGACTCATCAAATAAAAATGACTGCCTTATGAATGTGTATAAAATTTCCACTTCGAAGTACAAAAAAATCTATTTCTTTCAGAATCCGAATGGTTTTATCATGCCATCATTTTACCTTAGCTGTATTTGAGTTTGTTCATGCTGATTTAACATACATGTAAGTAGGCTTTATATTTGTCAAGATTATACACCTCGCTTATATTTGGTATACAGATATTGACAAATATAATGTCTACCAATGTTAAATGTGCACAAAACATCACACGAAAGAATTATTTAGAAAAAATAATAATACATTGGTGATAAAAATTTGGATTAATTACATGGGCTGATAATAAACAAATGTGTATTTATTAAATTTTGTTAATTTTTAATTGATAAATTGCATCTGAACTAAAAGAGGTTGAATAAAGGAGTGGGAAGTGATTGTGGTTGACAATGGTTATAAATCCATACAAGTGTTGCAGAAAAAATTGTTAAGCCTTTGCCTTTCGTAAAGCTATCATTGTCAAACAAAATGTTTGATGTTAAATTGGAACAAAATTATTTAAAGGTTAATGTAATTTGCATGATTTCTATTTTTTTTTTATTGAAATCAATTCCTTTTAAAAAAAATTTGGGGTCGCGAAAAATGCGCGGAACACTAAATATATAAAAAGGTAGAAGATAAATTTGGAGGGGTCAATTTGGATTCGTTTGACTCCTTTTTTTTTTTTATTAAAGTATTCATATTGATCAAAAATGAAAATTCCAAAACACAACCATTATATTTAACCTTTTATTTTCACATCATCATGTGCACCTTTTGACAGGAGTTACAGGTCACTTGTAGAACAAACTACTGATCCTGTCGTAGCGAACGAATTCACAATCAATTTTTGTATGATTATAAGTATTGTGACGAAAACAAGAGGACGGTCGGGTAACTGGGGGAACTAGATATGCCTGAACCTGACGACGACGAATGAAAGTGATGGCAATTTCCAGGTACTCCTGTAGTACTCAGCTTTCTCTCAGGTTGATCCTCCAAGTATTGTTAAGTTTCCGGTAGCGTTGTACTGAGAATGTTCCTGGTCACATAAATTATAAATGGATCCTTGAGTAGTGTATAACTAAAAGATACTCGAAGTCAATGATAAGTTCAACTTGTATTAAAAAGACATGTGGAATATACGCAATTTAACAATGCATAGTAAACGGACGGTATTACAATAAATGCACCCTACAGACTAAAAAACGCTTGCCTTCTTACTGACTAAAATAATGCCTAACCCCCCTATTTATACTCCCGCAATTAACCTGAATAATCATAAAACACTTAACTCCCTTAACCAATGAAAAAGTGACACATAAACTGGTAGGGCTAGTAGGGCACCTGGTAGGGCACTACAGCTCCAGTGGTAGGGCTGGTAGGGCACCTGGTAGGGCTCTGCAAACTATGTCAACAAAACAGGATATGTCTGTCATTGCTAATTAAATTACAATTATGAAACAAAGAACAACCTTTAAAAACAGTGGGCTGACTTATTATAACTGACAACCTTATATATGAATGATGAAACTTGTTAACCCCACCTTAAAAAGAGCAAAGTAAATGATAACAATATTGCTATAACTATAAATACATACAAAAACATATAAAATCTTGAAAAGGGGGAGAATACCAAAATACAATATTCATTACAGTATGTCTATTTTACTTTAATCATTGATTCTTAATTAATTCCCTTCTTAACAAAAACTAGTTATCACACTATCTTCTAATTATTGTCGAATATATATTGTTTTGACAAAGAACTAAAACGATTTAAATACTATTGTGACGAAAAGTTATTATAGGACTTTAACTAAAGTGTGTATCCTTGTGTTTGTGCTGTGTTGTTGGGTGTATAAGTTTCAGGTAGTGCCTTTCACTCGTGCACGGACGACAAATGCCAAGTATACTCTTCAACAGGATTACCCTAGAAAGCTACTGGTAACATGATTAAGGGAATCTTGGTCACATAAATAAATAAATAAATAATTGGATCCTTACAATTGCAGTCAGAACGAAGTCTTGTAGGTGAACAAAAACACGAAGTCGTATATAAGTTCAATACTGTTTTATTAAAATCACACGATTATAACAAAACGTACATCTATAACTTCAGGCTCAACAATACGGTTCACCTCTTTACTCTTCAAACGTAACTGTCCTCTCCTCACTATAAATGCTTTCCTTTTATCTCACACTCTCTGTCTTTTATATCACTCCTACAAGCCCGGATACAAATATAGACTATGAGGGGAACTAGGCTCCTTGTATGACGTGCTTTCTGACTCCGGGAGGTCCGGTAATCCGGGCTCCTAGTGCTCCGTGCTCCTTACATAAATTAACTAAGGCACCATATGCAAATCAAACTTGTCAAACAAAGAAATCTGAATATAACTCTTAATTATTATCTCTGATGATCTCTAACTGTATTACACGTTTTTTTGTGAAAATACAGATGTATGTAAACCTGATACAATTAAATAACACACTTGATTCAACATATAAAAATGTTACAATATATCAATATGATTTTTTGAAAACATAGTGTTCATGTGAAAACTAAGGAGTGTACAGGTAAAAATCATCTTAATTCTTTTATTGACCTAGTTCTAAATATAGATAATTATCTGCATTTAAAATTATAGTAAACAACTGTTTAAAGTGTCGCCGACGTGGTGTCAAAGGGCAAACTACTTTGAGTTTAAACCGAAAGTAAAAATGTACACATTATTTTGATTTGTCTTTTTTAGCATGAAAGGAATATCGAAAACACAGCAATATAGATAAAGTGGGAAATTCTAATTCAACTGTTATGTGATTTTGGAATAAAAGCAAAATTCGTTTTCTCATACTATGGGATATTAACACACAACAATATGGCGCAATATATTACTGAAGACAATAACTACTTAATTGTTGCAGCAATTGACTTTGGTACTACCTATTCTGGGTATGCGTTTTCTACCCGAAGTGATTTCAAGAAAAATCCTCTACAGATACAAGCTAATCATGCGTGGAATGCCGGGAGCAGACAACTCATGTCACTGAAAGCACCAACCTGTCTTTTACTAGATTCAGACAAGAATATAGTAGCATTTGGATACGAAGCAGAAAATATATATGCTGAACTTGTCATGGACGAAGAGCATCATGATTATTATTATTTCCACAGATTTAAAATGAGACTCTACAATGCAAAGGTACTGGGCAGCAAAAATAATTGATCTTACTAATTTTTAGTCTGAACAAAGATTTTAACGTAGCTTGTTGAAGCACGCAGACACGAACATATATGAATGAGTATGAAGTTTAGAAACATACTTTTAATCATTATTTATAAAAAATATACTACTAAACATAAAAATTATTTAAATTATTGTGACAAAGTAAATAAAAAACAACAACAGCTGTATACCGCTGATTAATAGTTAAAATCGATTAAAAGCAAATAAATAAATTTGGGTCATATACCAAAACCGATGGAAAACATCAACTTTAAGAGGAAATCCACGCTCTAATAAACTATGCCTATGTGGGAATACAATATAATTTACACAATAGAAATATCTCTTTCATTCTATTTCTGTTATTTCGGAAACTTGATTTTTTTTTATCAAAAAACATATTGCTTAACGTTTTTACTCATTCTATATATAGATAGTACAACGACATTTGATACGTTGATGTATCTAATATATGAATGATTATTGCAATCAATAAAACAGACATATATATGTGGTCGTGTGGTCTAGCGGGACGGCTGCAGTGCAGGCGATTTGGTGTCACGATATCACAGTAGCATGGGTTCGAATCCCGGCGAGGGAAGAACCAAAAATTTGCGAAAGCAAATTTACAGATCTAACATTGTTGGGTTGATGTTTAGACGAGTTGTATATATATAAGTGCCTATAACTAGCAGCACATGACATACAAATCTAAGGGAGTGTGGATTAATCAGTACAGAGATTAATTCAATTACACAAATAAAATTATAGATTGCCTAACAATGTAATTTTAAATTTAGTATGTAAAAATATGAATGTTTAAAATATTTACAAAATGATGAAAATAAACGCAATATTTCGCTAGACCAACTAGCTTTATCAAGCGTGCATCTATCCAGGTGAAATGTAGATGATAAGAAACTTTTGCAGCTCAACGTCTATGTTGCATTTAACTGCCTTTAAAATAAGAAAATTTTGCAGCTCAATGTCTATGAGCAATTGCATTTAGCAGCTTTGAAAATAAGAAAATTTTGCACCTCAATGTATATGTTGTATTGTTGGATTTAGCTACCTTAAAAATACATAATTGGTAATTGAAGTTAGCAACGTCCATTGGCCAATATTACGGGATAAAAAGGACGATGCTTTGTTTTAAATTATTCTTAATCTTTCCTATATCTTTTTTCGTCTTTTTCGTTAAGACCATCAGGTTCTAAAGTGTGGAGTTGGTGGATCCAAAAGTTTTCTCTTCTCCTTCTCGCCGTGGTGTCCCACTCGGTGTTAACTTCTATAATTTGGAAAGTAACATTATCAAAAGGATGTTTCGTTGAACGAAGATGTCTTGTGAGAGGACAGTTTTTGTTGGTTTTGTACGATGAACGATGGTTATTGAGCCATGCTATATATATATATATATATATCTTTGATATGAAATGACCAATTGATGAGGAATTACTTCTTTAAGTTCAAAATGTCTTCAGCATATGCCAACATTGGATTTGTTTTGCCTGCACACAAAATATAATGGATGCTGGTAAAGCAATGCCAATTAATTGCATTAAGAATACAGTCATTATGTTAACAATCTTAAAGTTACTCCAAAACAATAGAAAAGCAAAACGTTTTGAATCACTTCTAAACAATGATCGATGTTTGTTCACTGTCAACTATTTTGAAATACTCGAACCTAGAAGTCTTTGTCAAACTGGTGTCATCAAAGATATGAAGGTATTTGCCTTTTGTTTTTGGAAAAATTAATGTTAAACCAAAATGACTTTTCGTGAATTTTTTTATAAAGTATATATTCATATATATATATTTATATTTGACAGAATGTAAGCAAAGAATTGATCATAGAAGATATAACTGGAAAGAGCGCCTCAGCTTTAGACATATTCTCTTTGTCAATCAGAGCTCTAAAAGAGCATCTACTTAATTCTATCAGACAGCAGCTTGTTGATATACAAATTGATGATATCCGATGGGTTCTTACTGTTCCCGCCATATGGTCTGACGGTGCCAAGCAGTTTATGAGAAGGAGCGCTGAAATGGTATAATGAATTTCAATTTCTTATATGAATAACTATTAAGATTTTACATAATTTCTCCACATAAACTGTATTTGGCAAAACTTTTAGGGATTTTGGTTCTCAATGCTCTCCAACTTCGTACTTTATTTGGCCTTTTTAACTTTTTTTTATTCGAGCGTCACTGATGAGTCTTTTGTAGACGAAACGCGCGTCTGGCGTATACTAAATTTAGTCCTGGTATATATGATGAGTATATTTTCAAATCAGGTTAATGTTCTTTATGTTTAACCTTTTACTGGTGCCTGAGCATATAAGTCGATATCAAAAAGACATTCAAAATTATCAGTCGAAAATAAACTGACAGCCAGACAAACAACAGTACACAAAACACAACATAGAAAGCAAAAAGACTGGGCTGTACTTATAAATGACAACATTTTTTTTTGTTTAAGTGTTTAGTCAAGACATATTAACTGTGTTGTTTAATCAACCATTTTATACATAAGAAATTGTCGGTACCAAGTCAGGAATATGACAGTTGTTATCCATTCGTTTGATGTGTTTAAGCTTTATTTTGCCATTTGATAAGGGACTTTCAATATATATAATATAATATTATTTGGTTGCGAGGTGCGTGCTAAAAATTAAATATTATATAATTCCAAAAGTAACACAAATTGAATTGTAACATTATCATTCACGAAATCTCAATTTCAACAACCAAATCACTTTTATGTTTGATTTTTGTTAAAAGAGATACCATGGGGACATCTAGTCGAAAAAACTGACAACGTCATGACAATGAAAACCGAAAGACCACTAAAAGACAAAACATTCACAAAACAATCAATAAAATATCAAAGACTGAGTAATACGAATCCAACTAAATTCTAAAGTTTTTTTTTAAATTTTATTTAGGTTTTAAATAGCTCTTTACTATCGTGACAATGCTACATTTAAATAAGATTTTAAAAGAAAGAAAACTCTAAAAGTATTTGATATTGTAAACGATTACATTGATTTCAGTATGAAATTATTTTCCGTTGATTTGTGCTGCGGGTTTAGGACGTTTGCTCTTCCTGTTTGTAATTTTTAGCTCACCTGGCCCGAAGGGCCAAGTGAGCTTTTCCAATCACTTTGCGTCCGTCGTCGTCCGTCGTTCGTCGTCGTTAACTTTTACAAAAATCTTCTCCTCTGAAACTGCTTGGCCAAATTAAACCAAACTTGGCCACAATCATCATTGGGGTATCTAGATTAAAAAAATGTGTCCGGTGACCCGGCCAACAAATCAAGATGGCCGCCATGGCTAAAAATAAAACATATAGGTAAAATGTAGTTTTTGGCTTATAACTCAAAAACCAAAGCATCAAGAGCAAATCTAACATGGGGGTAAAATTGTTTATCAGGTCAAGATCTATCTACCCTTAAATTTTAAGATGAATCGGAAATTCCGTTGTTGGGTTGCTGCCCTGAATTGGTAATTTTAAGGAAATTTTGAGGTTTTTGGTTATTATTTTGAATATTATTATAGATAGAGTAAACTGTAAACAGCAATAATGTTCAGCAAAGTACGATTTTCAAATAAGTTAACGTGACCGAAATGGTCAGTTGACCCCTGTAGGAGTTATTGCCCTTTATAGTCAATTTTTAACCATTTTCGTAAATCTTAGTTATCTTTTACAAAAATTTTCTCCTCTGAAACTACTGGGCCAAATTAATCCAAACTTGACCACAATCATCTTTGGGGTATCTTGTTTAAAAAATGTGTCCTGTGACCCGACCAAAAAATCAAGATGGCCGCCACGGCTAAAAATAGAACATAGGGGGTAAAATGCAGTTTTAGGCTTATAACTCAAAAACCAAAGCATTTAGAGCAAATCTGACGGACTAAAATTGTTTTTCAGGCCAAGATCTATCTGCCCTGAAATTTTCAGATTAATCGGAAATTCCGTTGTTGGGTTGCTGCCCCTGAGCCGGTAATTTTAAGGATATTTTGTGGTTATTGGTTATTATCTTGAATATTATTATAGATAGAGATAAACTGTAAACAGCAATAATGTTCAGCAAAGTACGATTTTCAAATAAGTCAACGTGACCGAAATGGTCAGTTGACCCCTTTAGGAGTTATTGCCCTTTATAGTCAATTTTTAACCATTTTTCGTAAATCTTAGTTATCTTTTACAAAAATTTTCTCCTCTGAAACTACTGGGCCAAATTAATCCAAACTTGGCCACAATCATCTTTGGGGTATCTTGTTTAAAAAATGTGTCCTGTGACCCGACCAACAAATCAAGATGGCCGCCACGGCTAAAAATAGAACATAGGGGGTAAAATGCAGTTTTAGGCTTACAACTCATAATCAAAGCATTTAGTGCAAATCTGACTGGACTAAAATTGCTTTTCAGGCCAAGATCTATCTGCTTTGAAATTTTCAGATGAATCGGAAATTCCGTTGATGGGTTGCTGCCCCTGAATCGGTAATTTTAAGGAAATTTTTTTTTTTTTTGGTTATTATCTTGAATATTATTATAGATAGAGATAAACTGTAAACAGCAATAATGTTCAGCAAAGTAAGATTTCTAAATAAGTCAACTTGACCGAAATGGTCAATTGACCCCCTCAGGAGTTATTGGCCTTTATAGTCAATTTTTAACAATTTTCATAAAATTTGTTATTTTTTTTAACATTTTTCACTGAAACTCCTAGGCCAAGTTTATTATAGATAGAGATAATTGTAAGCAGCAAGACTGTTTAGTAAAGTAAGATGTACAAATTCATCACCATCACCAAAACACAATTTTGTCATAAATTCATCTGCTTCCTTTGTTTAATATTGACAAAGACCAAGGTGAGCGAAACAGGCTCTTTAGAGCCTCTAGTTTGTAAGTTATTATGCATCCTCTGGTTTTATCCATGTAGTGCTGTTCAAAACAAATTTCCCGCTGGTCCGAGACCATAATTGTCGTCCCTCGATTTTTGTTTTCCACACAAATAGTCCCTAGTGTTGACAGTGGATTACTTGCAAATTTTTTTTATACCCCTTCCAAATTTATTTCTCCCTGTTTTATGCCTCAAATTGCAAGTACACTGTAAAAAAAATTGGGTTCATAATTTTAAGGGAAAGTAGTGATTTTGGTCCAGCTGAAAAAGGTTCAAAATTAGCACTTCGGAAGCTGTCAAAAGATTTCAATACCCACTAGACATAAAATTGTCCATATTTTGAGTTAGAGCTAATGAAGTTATTATTATTATTATTTTGATATAATTTGTCCCAAAAGTAGTACAACACACTGTAAAAGTTTTATTGAGAAAGCGCAGGTGGGATTTTTTTAATTTTCATTTATGTTCTAAAAGAAATGCACTACGGAATAATTGTGGTCTCGGACCAAACCCCTTTCTCTTTTCGTGATTTTATTACACATAGTTAAACTGCCATATTTGAAAATCACATGAAATCATTGTTATTGTTTTCATATCTTTCAAAAGAAAAGGTGCCAATGTTGAATGTATGAAATGTCTAAAGAGAATTATTTCCCGCCGATGTTCAAGGGCTAATATCTTCAAAGCAAGCGAACAGATACTAAATTTGTTATGCTTGTTTAGTTACTCTATTTATATACTAACAATTTAAAACAATTTTTTTAAAAGCTTGTTTTATATTGTAGAGTAGTGAACATTCTTAAGAAAGATTCGTAACACAAAATATGATCTTATAGTTGTAAGGATGCTTACTAAATCTATTTTTCAAATTTATCAATAGGCGGGAATATCATCGAATAAACTTCGAATAGCCCTGGAACCTGAAGCTGCATCGTTATATTGTCAACATTTGCCCACAGAAAAATTGGAAGGAGCAAAAGGATTTGCAGTCGCTACCGTTGGGACAAAATATATGGTTGTTGATTTAGGAGGTAACTGCATGTATTAAAACTTGTCATATTTTTTAATATAAAAGCGAACGAATAAATTTGATATATGAAACAATGTAAATACAATATCAATACGAAAGGGTCAGATGTAAAACAATATCAAAAAGACAACTATGATAAAATTGAGAATGGAATATAACCTTGTAAAAAATGGCGTAAATAAAATATCGTACACAGGTAAATATAATAATTTTTGTTTTAAGTTTAACATTGAGTACGGAAATATTTTTAACAAAATAAACAAATTACAACATATACAAAAGGAAATCTTCATCAAAATGCCAACACATTGAAAAAGAAAATCAAAAGGTTCCAAAGAGACATTCATAGATCGTAAACAAACTGACAATGCCATGGATAAAAACGAAAAACAACCAAAAGGCAACAACAGCACACAAAACACAACGTAGAAAACTAAAGACTGAACCCCACCAACCCCACCAAAACTCGGAAGTAATTTCAGGTGCTACGGAAGGGTACGCAGATCCTGCTCCACATTAGTTTCAGTCGTGTTCTTCTTGTACGTACAAACCTTGTGCTAAATTTAATCTGCTTCCGCCACCACGTTTACACTGGCCTCCATTATTTTGAAAATATGCTGAAATGATATAGACCCGAACATTCAACATTGTTAAACAAAATTAAATTTATAACATACTAGATCGAACGATTCTTACCATGACAGTTTGTTTTAAATGGTATGCATTACTGTGGATTCAGTCTTATTCGTGAGATACCAATTTTCGTGGATTTCGTTGATACAGACGAACAACGAAATGCATGTTAAACGATTGACAAATTGTATGTAGGCTTGTATGAAGACTTTAGCAAAACTACGAAATTAAATATCTACGCATACGTCATGTTTTCTTAATCCACGAAAATTAGTAGCCACGAAAAAAAAATAATAATCCACAGTATATTGTTGAAATTGATACTTAACTGTATGTTCAAGATTAATAGATTTTAAAGGGAAAACAGTTATAATTAAAAAAATTGATAATTGTGTTATGATAATATTTTAGGTGGGACGGTCGATATAACAGTCCACGAAAAAAGAAACGACGGAACCCTTAAAGAGATTTGTCGTGCCTCGGGTGGTGATTACGGGGGAACAAGTGTTGACCGAGAATTCATGAAAATGATAGAGAATATCATTGGTACAGAAGCGATGAACGCTTTCAAAAGAGAAAGTCTTGACTCCTACCTCGACTTATCCAGAGAGTTTGAAAGCAGAAAAAGAAGTCTTCGTGTAGGAAAATCGGGGACAATTAATATGACGATCCCGTTTACAGTTTTGGATGATCTTTGTGAAGAACACTTGAATACAAATTTCAAATCCGCTATTGAGTCGTCCAAGTTTCATTCAGATATTTCAATTATTTCTGATAAGATACGTATAAAGGAAGAAACCTTTCTTTCCTCATTTCAGCCAACTGTTGCCGGCGTACTCGGAATAATTGATGAAATTCTGAAAAGAGAAGGTGTTGATGGACTTTCACAAATTATTCTTGTCGGAGGTTTTGCAGAATGTATCTTTCTTCAAAAAGCAGTACAATCTACTTTTCTAGATCAAGATGTAATTGTTCCAACAGATAGTGAGATGGCTGTTTTGAAAGGAGCCGTAATATTTGGTCATCAGCCCAACGCAATTTCTGAAAGAATTGCTAAGTATACCTATGGATTCAGTAAACGGAAAAAGTTTGATCCACTGAAGCATGACAGCAGCCATTTAGAAATAGTAAACGGAGAAAAGAAATGCTGTCGTGTGTTCGAACCAATTGTAAAACGCAACGAAATACTACCTTTAGGTAAAAAGGTTACTTCCGTTGCAAAATGTAAACTAGAAGATAACGGATTGTTTACACTTCGTATATATCAAACAGAAAAAGATAACCCAAAGTATACCGACGAAGACGGTTGTTCGGTATTAGGAACAATAACAGTGCAGCTAACGGGCACGGGTACAGGTGACAAAATCAAAGTCGAATTGATTTTCGGAGAAACTGAGATAAGAGTTAAAATCAAGGAAACAGCTACTCATAAAAAAGCCGAGGAAACAATAGAGATGATATAAACAATATTCTATTCTAAATGAAACTAGTCAGACACCTAACATTAGTATCGATTGAAGAGACATGTTCATTTTTTTGAAATTGCTTAGATTTGCATGTGTTATGCTCCTAAATCATAAATTGTTTTCAATTATTGTTTTACCAATTTCCATCCGTTTTAATAGATGGTATACATGTTTTCCCTCAGAACATAAATGGAAGTTTACAAGCTAAGATTTTTGTTCTTGCTATATGTTTTGTGCATTGACTTTAAACACAGTAAAGGAAAGGTAATATACAGACTTTTTCCTTAAACTTTTGAAATGCTAATAAGATATTATAAGAATTGTTGCAATTCGAAAATATGTTAATCATTTAAGTGAATACATGTTAGAAATCTGTTGAGAGCAACGTTTTGCAACAAATAAAGGCAACAATTGTATACTGGTGTTCAAAAAGCATTATCGATTTAGAGTAAACAAATCCGGGGTACATACTAAACCGAGGTAAACACTTCAACTATAACAGGAAAGACTAACCTGCATCAAAAAACAAACGCCAACATACATAGAAACGATCTATTTTATAAAACTGTCAAATTCCTGACTTGGTACAGGACATTTTAAGAAAAATGGTTGGTTGAACCTGGTTTAATGGCTTAACAAAACCTCCCGCTTTCCGATAATGTGGAAAAATATCGCTACGTGACAGAAATACAACACAAATACACACACATTCATTACAGAGAAAACACAAACACACAAATAATGTAATAGTCGACATAAAAGAGGGACGAAAGATACCAAAGGGACAGTCAAACTCATAAATCTAAAACAAACTGACAACGCCATGGCTAAAAATGAAAAAAGACAAACAGAAAAACAATAGTACACATGACACAACAAAGAAAACTAAAGAATAAACAACACGAACCCCATTAAAAACTAGGGGTGATCTCAGGTGCTCCGGAAGGGTAAGCAGATCCTGCTCCACATGTGGCACCCGTCGTGTTGCTTATGTGATTACAAATCCGGTAAATAGTCTAATTCGGTAGGTCACATTCATGATAGGGAAGGGGATTGTAGTTACGACGTAAGGAACATATCCGATATCATTTGTGAAACGGTTATTCCATAACGGTCAACCAACTCGTGATGGCGTCCGTAAAATTTACGAAGGGATGATTTCAACTTCACCATTTGGAACTCTTGGTTTAATAGCTTTCTTGTGAGCAGTAACCCTCTATCAAGAAAATCATGATAGGAAATGCAAGCACGGGAATATCGTATCAATTGGGAGATATATACCCCGTATGCAGGTGCTGCTGGAATGTTGCTACTTAGAAATGGAAAGTTCACAATTGGAAAGCTGAAATCATCTCTTTTGTCGTAAAGTTTTGTTTTCAACCGACCTTCATTGTCAATTTCTAGATGTAAGTCAAGATATGAAGCCGACTTAACTGTATCTGTAGTATCCTTTATCCCCAATTCGATGGGATAGATGCGTTCCACATGGTCACCAAATTTTGAATTGTTTAGTAAAAGAACGTCATCTATATAGCGGAAAGTAGAGTTAAAGGATATTGCTAACTTCTTATTTTTCTTCCTAAGAAGTTCCTACATGAAGTCAGCCTCATAATAATAAAGAAACAAGTCGGCAAGTAGAGGGGCACAGTTTGTTCCCATTGGGATGCCGACAGTCTGTTGAAAAACACGTCCTCCGAATGTTACAAATATGTTGTCAATCAAGAAATCCAGCATCTTGATAATATCGGTTTCAGAGAATTTTGTTTGAATCAGAGTGATTCTTTAGAAAGTATGATTTATCCCTCCCTAAGACAAGATACTTGTATCTACGTTAGCCATTCTTTTTTATGAAGCAAAGTAATACCAACTCTTACATGCAAACCGAAGAACAAGAACGAACATACTCCATCAACGACAGACACTACAGGATATCGCATACACTGACGCGCTTACGTATACGTTTCTAAAATGCAATCTCGAACTTCATACAATTATATTTACAATACTCGTCCAAACAATTTCAATGATAATGGTGTTATGTAAAGGCAATTTTATAATTATTTTGACTACAAACGATAGGACACAACAGATTATCCAACCGAAACCTTAACAGGAACGTCTAAAATAAATGAATTGATACATGTATGTTTAACATATATAGAAATAGTTTGATAGCTGCAACATATTTATTTTACAATAACAGGCTTAAATCAGTTATATATTTCATCGAATGTTTCGTTATACTGATATACTGTTTATTATTCATATCTATATATTTATATATTCGGTGTGAGCCAATGCTTCGTGTTGAAGACCGTACTTTGACCTATAATGGTTACTTTTATAAAATGTGACTTGGATGGAGAGTTGTCCAATTAGCACTCATACGACATCTTCTGATATCTAATTATCATGCATGTCATGTATGAGTTCAATTATATTGATATGTAGAGTGAGGGTATCCAAATTCCACGTATTTCGTATATCCGTATTTGCTATATAGTTCCACCAATTTGATTTAGAATCCATATTGAATCCTAGAAAATGGGTTTCAACCGATCCCCAAACGATCCCTTATTCATTAATACGAAGTATCTAAATTGCACCCAAGATTAACTTTACACCTTCTTAAAAATAGCAGATGTTTTTATTCTTCAAATATTTAGAATAATATGACATCAGTCCATGCTTACTTTTCGTTTTTGTTAAGAAACAGATGTTTATAACATATTTTATTTGCTCATTTAAAAAAAATGTCTTTTTCTGGAAGTCGCATGGCGACTCTAGCCTTTTTTGTAAATACAGTTGAAAACGAAATAGCAATCTACTTTGGTTGTATTTAATTATATGTTCTACCTTCTGTTGCATGTATTTTACATCTAATTTTAAGGAAGCTTTCACATCAATTTAAGGATTTAGAAAAATAAAAAAGGTGCGGTATGATTGCCAATGAAACAGTAAATGAATTTCATATATGTGAAAAAGGCAGCCCCAAAATCATGTCAAGTTTCGATATTATGCCTAACGCGTGTTAATTTTGAACCAATTTAAAGTTGGACGTAACACATTGAATCAAATAATTGATTTACTTCATGTATGCTTAGAACTAAGGGATTAGTTTGATGGACAAACCAAACCAAAGCATATACACGTTGACTCTTTGCAGCCAAAGTTTCCTTTTTATTTTTAAAACGCTAATAAGAAAGGTAATCTGAAAAACTATCCAAAACACAAGTCATATGTTTTTGTTAATCTAGAAAAACGTTTGGTAATTATTGTCAGGTTGGAATCACACGAAATCTGTAATATATCTTTACAATCTTACCTTTTTTCAATTGGAAAGTAGTTATTGCTTCAATTAACTTAACGTTTGATAATTGTTTAAAACAATGATAGCAACTACGCGGATATAGATAAGAAAAAAATGTACACATTGGATTTTTTTTCTGTTTTATGCAAATAAATCTAGCCTGGTAAAAGTTATGTTTGTAGCTTTTATCTTTATATATTCAATTTTTTTTTTAATGAAGGTGAAAATACGAAACACATAACGCTTGCGCACTAAAACTTTTAAGTTTGGTTATTGTTAAACACACAGTACTAAATATCTTTCTCGTGTAGCAACACATTTTTTATTATTATTTACAATTGCTTTTAAGTTTTATAAAAAAAGATATCTTTTTGGCAAAGCATTAAATTTTTATAACATGGTTAGTTTAAGTAATGCCATGTTTAGGTCCATGTTCATCAGTGGACCGTGAAATTGGGGTAAAATCTCTAATTTGGCATTAAAATTAGAAAGATCATATCATAGGGAACATGTGTACCAAGTTTGAAGTCGATTGGACTTCAACTTCATCAAAAACTACCTCGACCAAAAACTTTAACCTGAAGCGGGACAGACAGACGAACGAACGAAAGGACGAACGAACGAACGAACGGACGAACGAACGAACGGACGCACAGACCAGAAAACATAATGCCCCTCTACTATCGTAGGTGGGGCATAAAAACCAAAAGATAGGAATCATATGAAGGAAAGGATATGATGGGTATGACTTTGACATAAAAAGGTAATATACATGTACATAAGACAGAAGTTGCAATAAGGAACAACTCTTTGATTGCTGTTCTTTATCTTAAAAGTTGCAGTGAGATGCACAACAGTAAGAAAACATTTTAAACTTGCCACCAAGTTTGGTTCTAATTAGCCCATTTGTTCTGAAAAAAATATTTTAAAATGTCTTTCACATCTAGAGGTCCTATGTTAAACTATAAACATGATAAAAGGACAAAAAATGCCAACTGATGTGAAATGCAAGTGAACTAAAAATAAATAACATGTATATTATCCATGTATATTGTTCCATAAAAATTATTCTTCACAACCTGACAAATGCCCAATAATGGAACTCGCATATCTATTGTTTACATTGTTATCTGTCAAAATGAGTTTGATGCCATTTACATCTCTAGAATTTGCAAGTTTTAAATGTGTAACATTAATACCACTTCTTGCTAATTTAATGCAAACTGTTGCATTAATAATTTTTTTATCAACTAAGGGTTTTAAAGACAGTTTACAAGAGTTAAAATTCACATGATGTAAATCATCTTCTTCACAACTGCTTTGTAGTTTTTGACTAAAAAGTTCACTAAGAGATAAAACATCATCTTTTGCGTTATGTGCAGCATATTCAATTCCTAGGACCTTCTTTACCAGGGTTTGTTGTTTGTAGTTGTCTACATCTGCTTTTTGAAATACTCTCTTGGACAGCTTAAGAGTGTCAATGAAGCCTTTCACAGAGGCTGTAAAGGCAGAAAACATATTAAATTCTTTCAGTCTATTTTCTAGAACCATCATGTCAAAGTTGGTGATGTTATGTCCGACAAGAATAGGCAGTTCATTCAATTTTAAAAAATCTAAAAAATCTAGCAACCCTTGTTGAATAGTGCACGTTTCTACTTCTCTACCATTCAAATACATCTTGTTAGTGGCATGACAAAATGCAATACCAGTTATTTTACTTGCTTCAATGTCACATCTTGGCATAATATATCTCTGGAAAAGATTTAGTCCACTGGCAGCTGCCAACTGAGTTATGTCACTGTTCCTGGAAAGACTTGTTGTTTCCAAATCAAAAACTACATATTTATCTGTATTACTAAGAATAAGAGAAGAAGGAATTTGCTGAATAATATCACAAGCATTTTCATTTACTTCTACTTCTTGTTGGTATGTTGTTCCTTCTTTTACACTAGAACTCCGTTGGGCCTTCTTCCTGTTCTTTTTCTTTTCAATTCTTCTCTTTTTAAACGTTTGCGTTTTCTGATTTTCCCTCTGCCTCTCCAATTTCTTGTTCATAGTTTCTCCAACTTTCATTGTAAATTGGCCTGGGGACAGTTCTGAAGCTTCATTCACCTGAAAGTATGATTTATTTGTGAAATATTGTAATGTATAATCATGTTATAGTGTAGAATTAAGGAATCACAGTTCTGTAGTTGAAGAGTTGCCACTGTCAATTGTAGATTTGACGGTCGCATATGCAGTTTTAAATGGTGGGTCCCTCCTTAGTTACGCCTGGTCAACTGTGGATTTGACTGCAACTTTTAACCAATGAAAAAAATTGTTACATCCATATTGCATAAGAATTATGCATTTGCCAGGATGAAGACTTTACTATGCTCTTTTCAAAAATATAATAAAAAGGATAGGTCGCATTGCTATTTTTCAAGCTATGAGTTGTTGAAAATTGCCTAAATTTGCTAAGTGATCATGAAAAAACACATTTTTGTGCATAAAAAGAAATCTATGTGATGGAATTTTGAAATAAAATGTGAGAAGTTTTTATAATATGTTTTAGGAAAATAAAAATAAAAAATGGTGTCAAGGACCTTTCTTGCTACACAATATTAAAAAAATTCCCTAATATTCAAGTATACTTTGTACTATAAGAGTAAAACATCAATTGAAGCAGATTATATATCCAACTACCAAAGGCACTCTGTATCATAAAAAATGTTTAACCTAATATGACAAGGTTTTTTACAACTTGATTGCAACAATAATTTCAACTGCTGAGTACAAAATTTTGTATTGCTTCAGCATATAATGTACATCCATGTAAGTGATTGTTTTAATGTTCATTGGAATTTTAGAATGAAATATAAGTGAAAAATATGAGCATTGATCAGGAATTGGACTCCAATACAAATGCAAATTAGAAAAACATATTCAATAGCTGTGACCTTGACCTTTTAACTTAAATCAATACAGTTCAACTGTTCTTTTCTGCATCTGAGTACATGTTTACATGATCCTCAAACTTATAGATACTGAGATATGAACTTTGATATTTAAACCTTAAACAGCTAAGGACACCAACCGGCTAAATGATTTCTAAGGGTACTCCACTAGTTTGTTTATACTTAGTCGAGGCAAACAAAAACTACTAAGTGTATGTCCATAAACAAATGTGTGTCAGCAAAACACCCTTATCAGAATAATATGTCTCCATATGAAATGAAGACTCAAAGAAGGTCATTAATTATTATCCTAACATGTATTTACCATTGACAACCATGTATATCCTTCATTTTTCTGTAAAACAGCTGCTGATAACCTGCTGTTGAAAGATGAGGATCCACCATAAGATCTACAATTTATGATAAATAAAAGAGTAAAATTATATAATTATAGGTTACATAATGAGTGAGGCTTTCATGTCGCTTGTTATCAACTTCGGTTTTTCATTTACAAAATAATGATCAATAATGATAGACAAGCTTCTGGAATCCTTTTAGTTGTCGTTAAATAACAAGGGTTGATAGCATGCGATAGATCCAAGTCTCACTAGTTGTGAAATCTATTTTTTTATTGTAAACTATCATGCTCACATAAATGTATAATTTAATTTTAACGCGTCTTCTGATTGGCTGACGTTATTTTGTTATGTGACCGTGACGTCATTTACGTTTTTTCATGGTTTTCTATGGTTTAAAATGGAATTTAGAATTAAGTTATAAGAAATGATTGTAATTTGTTTTCTGTCTATTCGAAATAACATAAAATATGTGGTGCACACTGTTAAATAACCTGCTATGTGCGTTATTCAGTGTGCACCAAATTTTTTGTGTTATTTCTTCATAGACAGAAAAAATAGAACAGTCATTCCTTAAATATTTTTAGTTTTATCATTTGTAAAATGATAACTGATGTTGAAAGAATTTTGTGTTTCGATAATAATTGTCTCATTGGAAATCATACCACTTCTTTGCAAATGTATGGCCATTCACCATTTTTTGCAGTATATACATGTATTTAAAAATATTACATATGGTGTAGCATTATACTGTATTCATTGGATATGACAATTGTATGTTTCATAAGTTATTTCACCTATGTGAAACCTTGTTTCTATTTTTACATATATTGACGCTATTTTTCTATTCATATGTATATTGGCGGATAATATAAACTAGAGGCTCTAAAGAGCATGTGTCGCTCACCTTGGTCTTTGTGCATATTAAACAAAGGACACAGATGGATTAATGAAAAATTGGTTTTTGGTTTTGGTGATGGTGATGTTTTTGTAGATCTTATTTTACTGAAAATTCTTGCTGCTTATAATTATCTCTATCTATAATGAACTTGGCCCAGTAGTAACAGTGGAAAATATTTAGTAAAAATTTACAAAATTTATGAAAATTGATAAATATTGACTATAAAGGGCAATAACTCCTTAAGGGGTCACTTGACCATTTTGATCATGTTGACTTATTTGTATGTCTTACTTTGATGTACCTTATTGCTGTTTACAGTTTATCTTTATCTATAATAATATTCAAGATAATAACCGAAAGCTGCCAAATTTTCTTAAAATTACCAATTCAGGGGCAGCAACCCAACAACGGGTTGCCCGATTGGTCTGGAAATTTCAGGGCAGATAGATCTTGACCTGATAAACAATTTTACCCTTTGCCAGATTTGCTCTAAATGTTTTGGTTTCAGAGATATAATCCAAAATTTACATTTTACCCCTATGTTCTATTTTTAGCCATGGCAGCCATCTTGGTTGGTTGGCCGGGTCAGACGCAAAGTGATGAGAAAAGCTCACTTGGCCCTTAAAAATGCTAAATTTAGATTTATGATATATGACATCACACATAACAACCATAGAAAAAGCACAACAGAACCACAGCAGACGAGAAGAAGTTCACAAGGGGATATCAACAGAAACATTTGGCAGCCACTCACTAACCAACCAAAGATCATGATCACAAAAAAAATGTGGTTATATGATTTTTTTTTTAACATTTTTTTTTTTTGGGGGGGGGGGGGGTGTATTAATTTCTTACCTTGCTTTTGGACATTTGCTTCCAACAATTTGATTGAAATTTTCATTGGCTTGTGTAGATCCCATATTTTGTAAACTCTCTGCTCTTCTGTTGTTTTGTTGGACCAATTCCCTTAATTCACTGGTCAAGGCATCATTTGACAAGCACTTTCCACCAGGCAGGCTTTTATACCTGTAATACACCAAGAGACATGCATGTCCGTTTCACAAAGTTTAAGATATGAAGAAGGTACATTGTTGGTGAAATAAATAATATTGTAAACCTGAAAAACATATATATCATTAGGGGGAAATAACATTTTGATCTAGTCGTTTAAAAAAAGCATTTCAATTAAAAAAACAACAGACAAAGTTTTTAAAAAAATGCTTAAGAGCAATAGCTCTAAAACCAATTATCTTTACATAAAATTTCAGTGTGAATAATCAAGAAAATGTCCCTTGGTCATGTTTTGTCCATCTTTTTACCCTTATAATTTATATTTTGTAATCATTTTGTTCATTCAAATGTTACAAAATGAGCATAAGTTTTGAAGAATATGCAGGAGTAGTCCAGTCAAACTAAGATTTACCCTTAAACTAATTGCAACAGTATATGTTTTAGTTCTTATCTATAGCATTATGTCCTTTATATAAACAGAAAAAATTCCCATAAAATCTAACTTGAGGAAAACTCGAAATCAGCATTTTTTAAATTTCAATTTCCATAGACATTTGAAGGGGAGATAACTCTTGCAAAACTGAGTTTTTTTTGGTCAGTTTTTTGTTGTTTTTCTTGAAATTTATGTAAAGTATGATACTTTGATGGGGTTGTAAGTTTGTATTTGACAAAATTATATAATCTTCTGCTCATGAAATGTACAAAACTGAAGTGTTATGGGTAGTTTTATTTTTTTCATGCACTTTTCATTAAAGAAATTGCAAATTTGAAGCTTTGTGACCATTTTGAAAAAATAATGTGAAAATTTGGTATTGAATATATGTATATTATATTTTTTCAGCAACTTACTTATCTAAAGAAACTTTAAACCACAAAAAGAAGAATAAATACGTAATTATTTTTATTAAATTTGAGATTCTTTACCTTGACATGTTGAAAAATTCAATAAATGGTCAACTAATTAATTACGAAATCTAGATTATAGCTTGATAAAAGATATGAAAACACCTTAAGAGTTGTTTCTTATACTCTAAAGACCACTAAAAATCAAAAATCAATACAATCTAATGAATAGAAGCGGTAAATTTATAATTTTGTATCAATTTTTATTTTCTGCTTTTTTTGCAAGAGTTATCTCTCTTTTCAATGCAAATCTCCATAAATGAAAATATTCAAAATATTCTGGTGAAGGGTTTCAGAGAAGTAGAAGAGTTAAAGTGCACGTACTTCCAGTCAGGAAAAGTGTTCATTGAAAGAATGCAAAATTTTGATGATAATTAGAAATAGCATTATGTTAATCACATTAGTTAAATAAAAAGTTTCTTACTTAAAATTTACAGGGTCATCTTTGTAGGTACACCATTCAATATCTGTGCATAGAGAGTGGTCTCCTGAAACATGGGGAACTAATCTGTTTAAACCCTTTCTCAAATCATCTGTTGATCCTTCATTCTCCTTGATGGCATACATGAAACATCTGACAAGATAAGGGATGACATCAGGATGTTTCAGTTCCTTGTACTTCTTTGAAAGCTCGTACAATTTTTTAGAGAATCCCTTTTTTACGTGGTTTTGATCATCTTTCTTTTCTAGGTCTTCAAAGTGGACTTTGAGCCTTGAGGTGGTAGTGGAATCATTATCTGCATGAAGAACCTTTATTTGGCACCCTGAGTCATTTAGTTTGTGTGTCATTTCCACAGCCATGTCTGGTTCCATTCCTTTGCTGGTACCCTTCCAATTTCGGCAACAATCATGAGCAGAGACAGTTTCCTTTCTCTCCTCATGAACCTCACAAACTCTGCAGCTTCTACTTCTGTATGCATAGTCCATTACCTTGCCTGTTTTTAAGCCTATCATACTAGCATGTCCTTCAAATAAAAATATAACAGAGAATAAGAACTTTTCTTAATTTATTAATGGAATGAAGTTTTGACAACAGTGTTAAATAAATTCACCTTCATTCAGTTTTTTTTAATGTGAACCCTACCTGACAGACATATACAAGTTGCAAGGAACTCATATACACAAAAAATAATCTTGATTTGTATTGTGTTTTAATAAGCATTTGTACAAGTTTCATAGCGTTTGGTACTGTTACTAGACAAACTAAAGTTATACAGAATGGAAACAAAACATTCAGCAATATTTTTCATAATCAAAGTTGCAAAACTCTAGAACAGTTAAAGTGACACCCTAAAAATTCATAATTGATCTGTATTTTGTGGTAAAAAGTATTGTGTATCAATTTCATAGCAGTTGAGCTAACTAAAGTTAGTTAACATGTTTAACCATGTTTAACATGTTTAACCATGTTTAACATGTTTAACCCCGCCACATTATTTATGTATGTGCCTGTCCTAAGTCAGGAGCCTGTAATTCAGTGGTTGTCGTTTGTTTGATGTGTTACATATTTGTTTTTCGTTCATTTTTTTTACATAAATAAGGCCGTTAGTTTTCTCGTTTGAATTGTTTTACATTGTCTTATCGGGCCTATTATAGCTGACTATGCGGTATGGGCTTTGCTCATTGTTGAAGGCCGTACGGTGACTATATAGTTGTTAATGTCTGTGTCATTTTGGTCTTTTGTGGATAGTTGTCTCATTGGCAATCATACCACATCTTTTTTTTTATATTAGAGAATGGGAACAAAAAATTGAAACTAATTTTCTTATGTAAAGGAGCATAAATATGTAACCACACATAAAATGTGATCTGCAAGCATAAATATGAAACCACACATTTTTGTGATTATCGAGCATAAATAAGAAACCATACATATATGTGATTTACAAGCATAACTGTATGAAACTACACATATATATATGTGATCCGCTAGCTATAATATGAAGCGACACATAAATGTGTATGTGATCAGATCCCTTAGCATAAATATGAAATCACACATAAATATGATCCCATAGCATAACTAGAGGCTCTAAAGAGCCTGTGTCGCTCACCTTGGTCTATGTGAATATTAAACAATGGACACAGATGGATTCATGACAAAATTGTGTTTTGGTGATGGTGATGTGTTTGTAGATCTTACTTTACTAAACATTCTTGCTGCTTACAATTATCTCTATCTATAACAGTACTTTCTGTGGAAAATGTTATTGAAAATCTTCAAATTTTAAGAAAATTGTTAAAAATTGACTATGAAGGGCAATAGCTCCTTAGGGGGTCAATTGACTATTTTGGTCATACTGACTTATTTTTAGTTCTTACTTTGCTGTACATTATTGTTGTTTACAGTTTATCTCTATCTATAATAATATTCAAGATAATAACAAAAAAACAGCAAAATTTCCTCAAAATTACCAATTCAGGGACAGCAACCTAACAACCGATTATCCGATTCATCTGAAAATTCCAGGGCAGATAGATCTTGACCTGATCAACAATTTTACTTCCTGTCAGATTTGCTCTTAATGCTTTGGTTTTTGAGTTATAAGCCAAAAACTGCATTTTACCCCTATGTTCTATTTTTAGCCATGGCGGCCATCTTGGTTGGTTGGGCGGGGCACCGGACTCATTTTTTAAACTAGATACCCAAATGATGATTGTGGCCAAGTTTGGTTAAATTTGGCCCAGTAGTTTCAGAGAAGAAGATTTTTCTAAAAGATTACTAAGATTTACGAAAAAAGGTTAAAAATTGACTAAAAAGGGCAATAACTCCTAAAGTGGTCAACTGACCATTTCGGTCATGTTGACTTATTTGTAGATCTTACTTTGCTGAACATTATTGCTGTTTACAGTTTATCTCTATCTATAATAATGTTCAAGATAATAACCAAAAACAGCAAAATTTCCTTAAAATTACCATTTCAGGGGCAGCAACCCAACAACGAAATGTCCGATTCATCTGAAAATTTCAGGGCAGATAGATCTTGACCTGATGAACAATATTAACCCCATGTCAGATTTGCTCTAAATGCTTTGGTTTTTGAGTTTTAAGCCAAAAACTGCATTTTACCCCTATGTTCTATTTTTAGCCATGGCGGCCATCTTGGTTGGTTGGGCGGGGCTCCGGACACATTTTTAAAACTATATACCCCAATGATGATTGTGGCCAAGTTTGGCTAAATTTGGCCCAGTAGTTTCAGAGGAGAAGTTAACGCAGGACGACGACGCCGGACGCCAAGTGATGAGAAAAGCTCACTTTGCCTTTCGGCCATGTGAGCTAAAAATGAAACTCATTTCTACTATATACCTGTATTACTGTCATACTGCCATCCTGTGCCACGCTTTTGCCAGCCTCCATCAAAACTTGCTTCTACCTAACAGAATATGAAAAAAGATAAATTGATTTAACTTTCAAAATTCTTGGAATATAAAATTCATGACAATTAGGAACAAGTTGATTCTAATGCAAGGCTCTGTTTATGTGCTGACTATGCAGTATGGGCTTTGCTCATTGTTGAAGGCCGTACTGTGCAATATAATGTACTGACTTCTGCAATCTGAGAGTAAAAATATGAACCCTTTTTTTGCCCATTTTGTACAGGCACAGTATGTATGCATATTCATAGTAGTTATAAATAGTAAAAGTAACACACTATCACAGACCAAGCAGCCTAGGCATGACAAATTGCTGTCTTGCCTGTATAAATCATATTATCCTGAATTATGGTAATTTCTCGCAATTTGATTGGCTGATATTGTCCTTATAAGTTTCAGTACAATTTTTTATTACGTCAATTGGAATTATCTTTCCCTTATAACATTGTCCTAATAAAAAAAAGAATAAATTTCAGTTGTTCTAATATCCCTAATATTATTTTTTTTTAGTTTCAGATTAAATATCTTAAATAATTTGATTGATATTGTCCTTATATTGAATTTGAATATAATAATATGTAATATAACAAAATCAGGATAAATTCGTCACCCAATATGAATTTTATTGACCCGATAAATTCTTGTATTAGGACAATTGCACACTGTGTAACTAATATCATCTAGGCACCAGAATCTAACTAAAATTTTAGCTTTTGGTCTGTAGATTCAAAAGTTTATTGTATACACTGAGATGAGAATGTAGATAAACCCCCCAAATTTATATGACCACAAAGTTGATCTAGCACAACGTGACAAGCATAAAACAAGTGAATTATATATTAATTTTACCTTCCCATTGCTCAAATCTTTTTCTTTGATTTGTACAGATTTACAAGATTCTGCAGCAACCTCCTGTATCTTCTTTCCAATTTCTTTCTCCTTCTTTCTTATTGTTGATGAATGAACAGGAGGCACATTCAAACCAGCCAGGAAGTTGTTAACATGTGTTGCCCCCATTCCGGCATGTATCATACCTGAAAATGTAAAATTTATTCCCCGTTATTATTTTTTATCAGACCCAACAAAAAGTACATATAGGTCACACGGCTGGAGTAACTTACTTTGTCTCAGTATTAATCAATTTTTTACCTCAAATCCTGATAACAAATAATTTTATTCATGTTAACAGGGTTTATACTTCATACACTCTTCTTGTTCATTTTAAATATCTTTTCTAGAATTTTATCAAAATAACTTTAACCCTATGACAATTGTCTGCCTGTACCAATTTAGAGTATCTGAAAATAATTTTGTCTGCATGTGTATAATACATACATTAAGGCCTCCTTTTACTTTAGGGGTCCCAGCTCATAAAGAGCTTTACTGAACTAAAAGTAAAAGAAGGCCAATACATGTATTATGTGTATATTAAAAGTATTAATACCGTGAACCTGCAGAACACATCTCTTGAAAAATCATCCAACATTGTGATCAGTTTTATGTTAAATTTCATGTTTGTAAAGTATTTTATATATGAATCACTCATGATTGACCTGTTTTTTCATACATATTTCATACGTAAAACGATTTCGAGTAGTTATGTTTTGAAAGACTATTCTGATTAATTTTTTACTGCGACACTTTCCTACGACTGCATTTTGACTATAGTGAAACTGATAATCAATCTATCTTAATATATGATTCAATCATGTGCTGCCCTTGATAAAAGGGGTCCAAACATGTAAAAAATTTCGGCAGCACGGCTCCTAGAAAAAGTAGTTTTAAGCACCTATTACTGTTGAGACCACAAGTTTGGGCTAAAGAAAGAAAGTAAACATAGAAGTGAGGACAGTTCCCCTTATCCTAAAGGAACATACTTCTATGCCAGTAGATAGCTTTTACAAAACATAAAATATGATTAATCAAACATCTTACCAATAGCTGCCTTTGAATTCACTACAAAAGCTCCATTTGAGTTCCTCTTCCCTGTTTCCACACTATTACAGGCGGTACAACTCCCACAAGGAATGGTTAGAACACTCCCAAGACCATATTTTCTCTCACTCACAGTGTCAATAAGGTTCAAAGGGCAATTACATAATTGGCACATCAAATTTTGAGCTAGCTCAAACAGTTCAATAACACGCCTCCCCTCCTTCCAGCTGTCATTGTGAGACGGGTCTGATGGTACAATAACGTCTGCTCCAATATCGATATCGGCGAACATTGATATGGTGTCTAACTCGTCGTCTTTCTTTGCATACTCATGTTCTGAATTTTCTGTTTTAACAATGTTTCTTTTTTTCAAAAAGGATGATCTAAAGTAACTTACTTTGTTGGTAAACTTTCCACGATTTCGCGAACGAAACGTCATTGTGAAGAAGTTGTTTACCAGACGACAGACTGTTCCCGCTTTGTAGTTTTATAAGGGAGAAAAAACGAAACGTTTAATCGGTAACCAGTAAGATGGAGTTACTTCCCTTAGTGTCGGAAGTCACCTTAAATCTGTAATGTATTAATGAAAAATGCAATATTGTCACTTTCTATTGCTACCGACATGAAAATTAATAACCGTAGACTCATAACGCTCTCAATTAGTGTAAAACTATTCATTCTTTACGACCAAAAGAACAGAATTTTAATATTATTGTATGATATTCTAACAAATGATGAATATATTGGGATTTTTTTATGCGACAACAAACTTTGGAGTCTTTAGTTTTAATTTCTTTTGAAATACTGTAACAGAATGGTAAATATTGGGACCTTTTATTATGAAACAACGTATTTTGCAATTTGAACTCAACTTTCTTCATTATCATGTCTAACAATCGATCTTGAGGTATACAAAGTACTCAAATATGAAACCAGAACAAGAATGTTAATAAAAATCATATTTCATAGTAACTTTATTGTTATCGATATAAATATTAGAAACTGTAAACCTATAGAGCTCTGAATTAGTGTAAAACTATTCATCATTTTGGAAAGAAGGAATTAGTGCAAAAGTATTCATTCTTAATTGACATTATCTTTGTTGAATTTGGAGGTTTGGTCTTCCAACAGACTGTAGGAATCCCAATGGGTACCAATTGCGCGTGTCTACTTGCAGATTTGGTTTTGTATTCCTATGAGGCAGAATTTATCCAAGGACTTGTACAGAAAGGAGAAAAGAAATTAGCCCAGTATTTTAATTTCACCTTTCGGTATATTGATGATGTACTGTCTCTTAATGATAATAGATTCAGATATCACTAACGTTTAATATATACAAGTGAACTTAAGATTAAAGATACTACCGACACAGATAAATCTGCTTTATATTTAGACCTTTTTCTCAAAATGACTACTTATGGTAGGTTGAATACCAAAATTTATGACAAACGCGATGATTTTGATTTTCCTATAGTCAACTTTCCCTTTCTGTGTAGCAACATCCCAGCGACACCAACATATGGAGAATATGTGTCTCAATTGATACGTTACTCTAGAGGTAGCTCAAAGTACATTGATTTTTTTGAACGAGGAATACTGCTTTCTCAAAAGTTGTGCTATGAATCAATCAAATTAAGGTCATCACTCAAGAAATTTTACGGTCGCAATCATGAGCTGATTGGCCATTATGATAAAAGTGTGTCCGAAATAATATATGATATTCTTCCTCAGTCATAATAACCTTCCATCATTACCGAACTGATCAAAGAAATAACACGATGGGTACCGTATACGCTACAGGAAATGCTTACCCTTCCGGAGCACCAGATTTCACTCCCTGTTTTAGTGGAGTTCGTGTTGTTTCTTATTTATAAATATTGATGTAATGTCATTTGGATTTGTAAGTCTTTGTTTACTCCCTGGTTTTGATTGTTATTGTCTTAAAGTTTAACAATCCTTTATAAGGTATACAAAGTTCTCAATTATCAGCAGTAAAAGAATGTTCAAGCGAAAGTGAAAACTTAATGAATGGTCATATAGATACAACACATTCTGGTTGAAACACATTCTTAATCAGTACCTAACCTTAATCTATGTTAAAGTCAACCTTTTAAGGTAAAGTTATATATCCTGGTCACTAAATCGACTTTCTTCATATTTATTAATGCTGTAATGAGAATTATTTTGTTTGCTGGATTGATCATACAATAGCGTCAGGTTGATAACTTTCATCAATTGATGATATTTGAAGTGAAAGGTAATCTAGTGCTAAACCGATTTGAAAACATATCATTAAGAAGCCAGTAAATCATGATCACTCAGTATTCAACGTTTAAACATTGCCACTGTCGTAAATTAAATACTAATCAAACATTTATATTTCGATCTATCAACATCTGCGCAGTTTATTTTTTTTTTTCAATCTTAAGGACCTGTTATCTCTCTGTGCAAAACCAATAATATTTTATATTTCTTATATTCTTTCTGAGTTCTATAAATTTTGGAAAGTATATATAAACAATTGCAAAGGCTGTATCAAATTTTAATCGTGTTTTCTTCTTACTTAAGAAATAATCGATGCAAGCTATACTTCATTGTAGTTTTAACGTAGGGTAGGCATTATATTTGTGGTTAGTTTTGCCCGGGCTAAACTAACACGAATATAATGCCTACTCATGTTAAAACTACAATAAAGTATAGCTTGCATCAATTATTTCGATTCTGATTAGGACAATTAAGGTAATTTCTATGTTCGATGTGTATAAGTTTAGAGCGTTTGTGTAGTCTCTTCCATGAACTCCCTTTTTTGTTTGTAAACAAGCAATCGACTGGCAATGTGATTTTTTAGAGGGGGAAGTTTTGAACAGCCAGCATGAACGGATGTCGTATCTAGGTCAAATATGTAAATTTTGAATTGCAACACGTTAGTCATAATAAATGAATTAGTAACATCATGTGCATCATTTAAGAGGTTGGAAGTGTATAAAGTAAATGAAATATATTAAAAATATGCCAATTTGATAAAATTCATTATTCTGTAGTAGTCAATATACGCATGTTCAAACAAATTTTATTGGATTTAGAGCACGTTTTTTTTTTCACAAAGCGAATAAAGCACGTCATATTAGAATATCATTTCTCTTGCACGTTAAAGACACCCTAGTAGATTTCGAAAAAGAGCAGGCTTATACCGCTACAAGGCAGCACTCGCACCCGCAAAGTGGAAAGGGATTAATATAAGTTGCAAAACTTGTTTCCCAATCCACTATAAATAAATATGTTTAAATAAGTAGAATATCATATTACGAGTTGAAATATTGGCCATTAATCTAAAACAAATATTAATATCAAATATCAAATAATAAAAAATAAGGTTTACTTGAGAAATAATGATTTTACACTTAATTATTCACAATTAAAGTATATATCAAGACGTTAAATTGTAACTATAAATACAATTTATACCTCAAAATACAATGTATGTTCTGAATGTACCAGGCAAATTGAAAAAAAAGCAACTCGAATAAAAAAAAAAGACAAAATCAAACGTTAACAAACAACAGAAAAAGTGAAAACAACTGCCAAATTCCTGACTTAGTACAGACAATTTTCAAATAAAATACTGAGTTAAACCTAGTTTAAGAGCTAACTTAACCTCCAAGCTGTTAATAGTTCTTAAATGTTTTGTCAGTTTCAACACTTTATCCTTTGATCGAATGATATTGAATACAGTTGTAGATTTTTAGGATAAATTACCATGACATTGGCTCGCAATGTAAATTTATTTACTCTATAGCATGTTATTTACATTTTTAACGTTTTGAGTTATGCCTACATGACCCATTTTACATATGCCACTATACGATATAATCAAAATAACCCTATATCAATGCAAACTGTGCGTCACATTTAATTCCTGTTTCTGTTTCTATAGCAGTCAAGCCGAGTTCAGTGTTGCCGAAGGTAAATTCAACTTCTAAACCTTGCCGACTTTTCGAATTCGAGAGATCAATGCCAACCTTACCAAGAAAAACACAACCATCTTCAGTTGTATGAACTGGATTATAATTTTCGCTTGCATATATCTTAAACCAAGTTTTACTATAATCCTTTTGAGGTTTGTACGATCTCTTAAATGTAGCTCCAATTGAAATAATTGTATCTTTTTCTACTATTTTATCAAATGCATGTCTACATCGCCAAAATCCATCTATGAATTTACGATGTTTAATATCGTGAATCTCTGAATTGAATTTAGGATTAAATGATATTCCATACGTAAATCTACTAATGCGAGATGAAATAAGGTCTAATGTATGACCAAACAAAACAGCTCCTTTCAAAACCGCCAAATCTGGATCAAACGGTATGATAACTCTACAGTTTGGAAATTCCCGTCGAACAGCCTCTTGAACAAGACCACATGTAGAAAAACCACCGACCAGAAGAATATGTTTTAGGGTATGTTTTTTTGTCATTTTAAAAACATTTTGAATAAGTTCTAGAATATTTGAAATTGTTTTGTCAAACAATTTCTTGAATATAGCAGGGTCGATGCGCACTTTATCACCACGAATTACTATGGAATCAGAAAACTTTGACGACGCTACTGCACTTTTAAAATCTTTGTGTGTGTGTGTTATACATAGTTTGTTTATTACGGTCATTGGTATCACCATGTTAACCTTTTTTATATCCGGTGAAGATGTGATTGTTCTTTTTTTAGTTTCAAATTCTCTAATTAAGTCAAGGTAAGATTCAGGATTTTCGTGTTTAAATATTTCTATAAGAGATTCGCCTAATATGCTGACTAACATTTGTATATATTCTGAATCAACGCTAGTTCCCCCACAGTTGCCACCATTAGCTCCACATAGTTCTTTCAAACAGCCATCGGATATTTTTTCATGAACTGTGATGTCTGCCGTTCCGCCTAAAAAAAATAAAATGGTACTTTGAAAATCTTGTTCATGTTTATTTCTGACCGTTGATAAGTTTTGTACACTCACTATTGATGTTTTAGAAACATTTTTTTATATATTTGTTTTAAATTATTTTCTTCCAAGCTAACAGTTCAACATGACTTTTAGTGCTAAAAATATTCGAAAAGGTGCAACAACATCCATTCATGAGGATGGATCTAGAATAGAAGGGACAATGAATGTGTCTCGCCTAGATTTAAGATATAGGTATAACAAAACTATAAACAAAATAATGGATTTCTGATAAATACTAAGTGCAATGTTATGAATAAATGAGTCATGCGTTGCACATGTACTTCTGCAAAAGACACAGAACAAAATATAGACTTACACGCTAGAACACAAGTGACATAATTTTTTCTGCTATGAGAGTATTTGAGGCACTCGAATAAAAAAAGTTATCGAACCAAATCAAGGGAGAAATGATTTGCTCTTGTAGCTACAGCCCTGTTCACACATTGTTTTCATTCATACTCGAAATCAGTGGATAAAAGTGATCAAAGTATTTTTTACTTGCCATGTGAAACTATTAGTGGAGTAGAAACTGATACCCTTTCGGAACATTTGACTTCATCCTCAAAAAATCTTCTTGCTTAAATAGTGTTCTGTATCTTGTTGTTTTAGATCGCATTTTCTAATGTTCTTTGGATTATCCTTTTCCCCTTAACGTATGGCCTTTGTTTGTTACTTATTATATACTAACATGTACTTTTATCAACATCACTTATATTTGTATAAATGTTTAAATGTTGGTTTTTATGTTTTTACGCTGCATACAACCACCATATCAGCGAAAAATTTGTCATTTTGTTTAATGTACAATCTTTTCTATTTAAACTTTTCTAAAACGAACGCTTTATAAACATCAGCTAGTTTCACAATATGAATTGGGAAAATTGAATCTTCTTTTCTCTACATCTTCCGAAAATTATTTGGCCATTTGGTTGATTATGTTGATTTGAGTGTCACTGATAATAGTTATCAAAGGTACAAGGATTATAATTTAATACCCCAGACGCGCGTTTCGTCTACATAAGACTCATCAGTGACGCTCACATCAAAATAGTTATAAAGCCAAACAAATACAAAGTTGAAGAGCATTGAGGACCCGAAATTCCAAAAAGTCTTTTGTAAATGAAACGTGTGTCTGGCGTAAAAAATTGTAATCCTGGTATCTATGATTATTTATTTACTATGAGTACTTAAAATTGCGAAGTTGTAAGTACCTCCAAGATCTACAATCATATACTTAGTCCCTGGTTCTGACATTGTAAAGCCCGGTTCTATACCAGTCAGTTTATCCGTTGGAAGGTATTGACAATATATGGAAGCAGCTTCTGGTTCTAAGGCAAGGAGGAGATTATCCTTTGGTATACCAGCCTTGTAAAGTAAGACATATTCAATGTGAAATATTATTACGATTTGACATATGAATTAGTAAATGTCATCTTATGACAATCGATTCAAAATTTTATGATTCCATTGCCCAGTTCAGGGCATACGATACAGTTACAGGGGAGGTAATGACGTTGCTAACGTAAATTGTTATTTTTGCGACGTCAAACTATGACTTATCGGGAAAAGATTCAGTTTCGACTGATTTTTATCATTCAAACTTATCTAACTTGAAAACGAGTTCATGGACCCCTCTTTTTTAAAATGCTATTTGGTTTGATTACGTGAGAAGATTATTTTCATGAAAACGTAAATAGTGCAATTTTTTTAAATTTGATAAATATACAGCAAAAAATGTTGTTTTTTTCCACATTCATGAACATTTGATAAATATGAGTTATTTCTGAATAAAAAATGTATAAATTTTTAAGATACTTATAAAATACAGAAATTACAAATTATTCAACAAAAAAACATTTGTGTTTATTTTTTAAAACAAAAAAGTTATCTCTCTCTTTCGAAAGGGAAAATACGGCCACTAAGCCGAATTTGAGGCAATATACAAAATTTCGACCTCATTTTACTCATAAAGTAGCACATGAAGGTATATTTTTTTTTATTACATATTTGATTTAATCAGGTAAAAATAATCTACATGGAAATTAAATCAAAATGTAAATATGGGATCAAAACTGTATCGTATGCCCTTAAGTAGATAGTACGGAATCTCTACAGTAACTAAAGGTTTTACAGCACCTGTGAAAAAGGCTGCATAATGAGAGAAAATATCTGAGTAATACAAATTATTTATGTTTTTCATTTGAGAAGATATAAATGAACGTATATATTGTCTGTTACAACATGAAAGTAAACAAATATAGTATATAATCTGTATCTGTCTTTAAATGACATACAAAGGTATGTCAGTAACTTAAGCTTTACTTTTATCATCGTTATTTAAATAGATGACAAAAATTATCAAAACTAGTAAATTTTGTTGGCTGTTTGATATTGCTGTCTTATTTATCTGAACACTGGCTTACTGCGATTGGTAAATGGATATAACTTTGTTTAAACCTGTTTATTTACTTTGGACCTTTATTATTTATCCCTATAATTTTGATTAACCATGTTTTTGCCTTCAGGTATCGCAGATCAAATGTATTAATTGTGTGTTAATTTGCGTTTTTTTTTTTTGAATTAAGCCTTCCAATTGACATTTCATAGTGTGTCGTTCTATGTTATGATGTTTTATTATTGTTTCAAAAAAAGGAGAAGGTTAGGTACCAATAAAACTTTTAATGTACAGTAGTTGTCGTCTGTTTATGTTGTTCATACGTGTTTCTCGTTTCTATATAAATTAGAACGTTGGTTTTCCCGTTTGAATGTTTTTACACTAGTAATTTTTGTGCCCTTTATAGCTTGCTGTTCGGTGTGAGCCAAGGCTTAGTGTTGAAGACCGTACCTTGACCTATAATGGTTTACTTTTATAAATTGTTACTTGGATGGCGAGTTGTCTTAATGGCTCTCATACCACATCTTCCTATATCTATATATTTGTTGTGTAAAACTTTTATCAAATACGTGATGTAGATTTTCGAATTACTATGTACAAATCCTCCTTTACTAATTATTTTATCCCAATTAGAATAGGACGCATTTTCAAAATAACATCTATTCTCTTGTTTCTTAAATTTTATTACAATTAAGTTCATTCGTCCACCGTTGTCTACATAAGAAAATGCCTGTACCAATACTGGAATATGACAGTTGTTATCCTTCCGTTTTGTGTGTTTATGTATTTGATATTATCATCTAATTAGGGACTTTCCTTTTTGAATTTTCCTCAGAGATTTAACTTTTTTTAAACGTTACTGCTATGGTACAAGATTGAAAATTGAATCTAATTTATACGACAAAAGAGACGGTGTTAAACACTAAGGATGTTCTTATCCCAGGAAAAGATTACCTTAGTCGTATTTGGCACAACATTTTGGAATTTTGGGTCCTCGATGCTCTTCATCTTTGTACTTGGTTGGCTTCATAAATGTTTTTATCTGAGCGTCTCTGATGAGTCTTATGAAGACGAAACGCGTGTCTGGCGTATAAAATTATAGTCCTTGTACCTTTGATAACTGTTAACTTTTTTTTTAGAAGAAAACTTTCAAGCACAAAGGTGTCAGTATTCACCTCAGAAACTTACAAAACCTTTGAATAGACTTATTAAGAAGGGATATAATTACGATACTTTTGTCAAGTCATTAAAGATTGCATATTTTGGCGTTAATATTGAGTCACTGATAAAGTCTTTGCATCGGAACTAAACACATTTATTCTAAAAACAGTTGTTGGCATGACACGGGTTATGTTCTTCTCATATATATTATGATGGTATGATACTAAACCCCTAACGGGAAGGATTGTGCCTGATGTTCATATGATGAAATCATAATCTTTTAGTCAGTTTAATTGAAGTCTGGAGCTGGCATGTCTGTTAACTGCTAGTAGTCTATTGTTATTTATGTATTATTGTCATTTTGTTTATTTTCTTTGGTTACATCTTCTGACATCAGACTCGGACTTCTCTTGAACTGAATTTTAATGTGCGTATTGTTATGCGTTTACTTTTCTACATTGGTTAGAGGTATAGGGAGAGGGTTGAGATCTCACAAACATGTTTAACCCCGCCGCATTTTTGCGCCTGTCCCAAGTCAGGAGCCTCTGGCCTTTGTTAGTCTTGTATTATTTTAATTTTAGTTTCTTGTGTAAAATTTGGAAATTAGTATGGCGTTCATTATATATCACTGGACTAGTATATATTTGTTTAGGGGCCAGGTGAAGGACGCCTCCGGGTGCGGGAATTTCTCGCTACATTGAAGACCTGTTGGTGACCCTCTGCTGTTGTTTTTTATTTGGTCGGGTTGTTGTCTCTTTGACACATTCCCCATTTCCATTCTCAATTTTATTTCTGTTTGCTACATCCTTTGCGTTTACATTCAACACCTTATACGGTTAGCACGAATATAAAAATATGTTTTGGTACAGGTATTTTCAATATCTATGACCACCAACATTACTTTTACGGGGTTTTGAAAGATTGTACTTTTGGATTCTTTCAAAAACTAGAATTTGAAGTCCTGTACTGAAATTCAATTATCACGATGCGCTCGACTATCAGGTTGATTTGGTTATTCGTGAGTTTAAGAAAACTCGAGTTTCATTGGTGGTTAGTGAACCATACAATTGACGTCACGGTCCTTTTTTAATTCCGGTCCCCATTACTGCATAATAAATGACGGTGTTCCAAATGAAAGTTTACTGACAACCGCAAAACACTTTTGATTTAATTTAAATTGAGGCTTAATAAAGAGGGGCAAAAGATATTGAAAGGACAATCAAATTCATGAGGTAAAAAACAAATTGAAAATGTCACGTCTAAAAACGTAAAACGTTCAAAAGACAAGCAACAATTAACAAAACATAACATAGTGAAGTAAAGACTTAGCGACACGAACCCCCAAAAAACTAAGAATGATCTTTATAGAATAACGAATCGAAGAATTCAAATAGAGAAAAATATTTAACGAGTGACCGAACAACACATTGATTCACGAATGCGCGTAGCGCATGAGTTAATTATCAGTGTTGTTCGGTCACGAGTTGATTTTTTTCGATATTTGAATTCTTTAATTATAGGCGAGTGTAATATTTGAAAAAGACGTCTAGTTAAGGACTTTAATGCACCCACCTAACACACGGCTAATTTCTTTTTTAAAGGAAAGAATAATGATTAAACTTTGATTTTTGCCCGGTCGTCACAAAATCGTACGGTGCAATTTTTGTAAAATTGACGTTTATTTCAGAAATTAGTTGAAAATTATATAATTACGACATGTTTTTCAAGCAAAGGAAATTAGTCGTATCTCTTCTTTTAGACAGAATAATTAAGTGAATTAGATTCTTAAAATAATGAAAAAACAATATTTACAACTATAAGTCCGCATGCTTTTGCATTCCTTCTAAATATTTGACATTTTGTACGAAAATTTTCATAATCCCGACCTTTTCGGATCTACAATTAAATTTTTATTAAATGTTTTTGCAATCTATCCGTTTTAGATCACACCAAATTACTCATCAGTTATCGTTTTTTCATTCAAGATCAAGACTTTATCTCAACATTTCTTAAAATCACGAATTTCTGTTATTTTAAAATGTTGGGTAAAATCACTATAATTTCCGGAATCCCTTATCTATTTCGTTATCGTTTTTTACTGAATATATTAGTCGATTTCCGTGTACTTAATAGTGCTATTAGAGTATGATAAATCATATTTAAACGGTTCTATTTCTATCTTTAACTTCAGTGTAGCTTAAATAGATATAAAATCGTCCAAAATAAAGATCAAATCAAAGTAAAACATAGTTTTTGAGTTCTGTAGAATTCACCCTTTTCTAAATAAGGAATCGTATCGGAAAATTGTAGAAAATCTTCCGAGTCGTGTCAAATTTTCACAGTCCAGTTCACAATGAAACCCTTCCTTTGCTAAAAAGCAAAAAAACTATCCATTTATTGACACAGATGCATAGTCTGTCATATATTTACTACATAGAAACTATGTAGTTAACACTTAAATGAAGATACAGTTGTATTGCCGCAGTGGGAAAACGAAAAGATGAGGTTTACAGAAGACTGATCGATGAATATGAAAAAAATGAAAACATCCCATTTGAAAATACAAAATATCATAAGAGTTGCTATAAATATTTCAAAAGTAAGCACAACCTATCAACTTCTGTTTTGTCTGTACAAAGACTTTGTACTACATGTACCAATTCTACCGACCAGTAGATCTTCTCATATATCAACGAGGACTCATTCTGATTTGTCTGTTTGTATATTTTGCAAATGTATAAAGCCTATAAGCAAGTTACACAACTTCATAAGGTATCCTCTGAGGAGCAACTCAAGCTGTATTGAGTGTTACTACATATATCTCCTACAATGATCTGATTTACAAAATAACTCATGATAATTTTACTTTTAAATCTTTATACCATCGAGCTTGCATCGCTAAATATTTGCTACAAAATTTGAAATCAGAAATTAAAGAGCTATTTAGTTCTTAACATAAAACAGCTTTTACTAACATTTCGACGATTACAGGTGACGTGCCTGTACACAAGGAAGTATTCTGGTTAACAACTTTAATTACTTGATCAGTTAACCGGGCTTAATTTCTGCCGAGGATCGCCGCCGAAAAAAACTACACAACATTTTATCAGCTTCAACAAAAACTAAAAAAACATGGTCAATTTATAGTTACATGTATACAGCTTCAACAAGGCCAAGGTACATCCAATATTGTATACAGTAGCTCTATAATTTTGTCTTATGCCGTAATGACGGAAAATTACCCGTTTAAAATGACTGTGATATTCGGTCTGTAAAATTTAAAGATCTGAGCAGTGACTGCGACACTGGTTGCAAGCACTTAGTGCAGCTACTTTACGGAAGCAGATATAAGGTAAAGTTGTAATCCAATCAGATGAATATCCATTATCTAAAAACATTTCACTGGATTATTCAATTGAAATTATGCCACCTGCTTTAAAAACATTTCTGTGTTGTCTTTTGGATGATGGCACATCTGCGGCAGTTAATAAAGCGTACGATATTCCTATTGACAAAGTTCTTAGATGTATGGCTTTAGTAGAATGTATATTATCTATAAATATTTTTTTTACTCTTTTTCATTTAGGTTTATCTCTACCAATGCACCGTGTTTATGGACACACCTTTGATAACTATTAACAAGTTTGACTGATCAGGAGATTAGAAACAATGAAAATGGGGCATACATTCTACATGGCATTATTTTTCTTCTGGGGGTTAAAATTTTATCCAAGACAATGTCGACCCAACTACAGAAACAATAAAAGATCTCCGTATGACTTTGGTTAGCTAAAAGGCAACATCGGTCCGATATGATGTCATCCAACTTTCTACAAGATTTGATCTGTTCACGCATTGGTATAGGTAAAGGGGGAGGGTTGAGATTTCCAAAAACATGTTTAACACCGCCGCAATTTTGCGCCTGTCCCAAGCCAGGAGCATCGTGCCTTTCTTAGTTTTGTATGATTTTTTTATTTTAACTTCTTGAGTATATTTCGAAGCTCAGTATGACGTCCATTATCGTTTCAAAGTAGTACATTTTTTTTAGGGGCCAGCTGAAGAACGCCTCCGGGTTTGGGAGTTTCTTGCTGCATTGACGACCCATTGGTGGTTTTTGGCCGTTGCCTGCTTTTTAGCGGGTTGGTGTCTCTTTGACAAATCCCTCATGTCTATTCAAAATTTTTAATTCAATCTGTATATAGTAGATCTTGTGTCCACTTTGAGCAAAACCTCTGCTGTACTGATATATGCCCATGCCAAGGAAGTTGTCTTTGTATGGATATGTTGACCGATAAGAATGATGAGATTACAAGTTAAAATGAAGCTATAATATTCCGATATCGCAATATTCCGACACCTAAATGGTCCAACATCCCATTGGTCCGACGTTTCGATCACGGGATTTTAACATTAGAAAGCCAAATAAAAGGTTCAATATTAGGATAGCCTAGTCCTCCGTTTGATGCGGTGAAACAAGATAAAAAAACGTAATACTTAGTGCCAAAGTAGCCAAACGTCATCACTAGTGTAATATTTAAAAAGAGAACAAACTACTTTGTCAAGTGTTGTTTGATTAATTATATATCTCAAGATACACGGCGGCCGACTGAAGTAAAATCAAACACATTTTGACGTACAATGAGTGATCATATTTTCCTTGCGATGTTTTATATTAAAATTGTCAATTTGTTGATATAAATATACCAGTAGCACTTTACTCATTTTAGTTATGTTTGTTAGTACTCTTATCATATCTGATTTAGTGATGAATGAGTTGTTAATGTCTGTGTCATTTTGGTCTTTTGTGGATAGTTGTCTCATTGGCAATCATACCACATCTTCTTTTTTATATATCAACATATTGCAACATATATAAAAGAAAATCTGCTCTATGGTTGTCAGGCTTTCAAACTAACAGGAGACCATACGCTTCCTCAATTTTAATAAACAGCTCATCATGGGACTTTTCTAAACAATTCAAAATACGTCATGTGTTATATTTTCCCCTTGCTTCAAATATTTTGTTTCGGATTATTTATATCAAATTTGCAGATATATATGTTTGTAAATACGTGCAATCAAATGATATGGAGGTATTATATGATTTAAATAATGCAAGGGCGACTACAGATACATTTGTGTGACTTAAATGTTGATTTTCAAAGACTCCGAGAGAAAACGTTATGTAACATGCGTTACCGTTAAAATCAACCAAAATTAATTAATATTATGATAGAAATATATTTTCCCAACAGTAATACAGCATTCCTATAAAATTGTTTCGTGTTTGCATTTGTTTTGACTCGATTTTACAACTGGAAGTATCCGTGAATTGAAATTGCACCCATGACCTTTGACCTCGATTTAAAAAAAAATGCACCATAATTTCTTTTGACGACCGGGATATTTAGAAAGTACACATTCTTAGCTTTCTAGTGATATATAATTTAGCCGTGTGTTAGGTAGGTGCATTAAAAATGTAAATTTGGCTCTCATATCACTCGCCTATTAGTTACTCTTTTCATTACATTGGCAAATGGCTTTTTTTTTTTTAAGAAATTAGTGTAAAACATGTAAGAAACTATATCTTTTTTCTACGCATTCACAATTTGTTTTGATCCGCCGTTATCGACGTCTTGACAACGCCTATTGTTGTATGACGTCAGACGTGAAATAACCACGTTTATTTCATATGTGAAGTTATCGGTTTTTATTTAACTGGGAAATCAATGTAATTCATTGCAATCAATGTAATAATATAAGTTATCTTATCTTGAACAGATGACCAATAAATACAAATTAATATAAGTATCTGAAATACCGAATTACCCATCATATTACCTTTTCTGCACTTTCTCTCATAAATTGCTTTGCATTATCTGTCCAAATGGCAGGAACAGTCAAAACCCATCTTATATCTGTCATCTCTACTCCTGTACCTCGTGTTACCAAATTTGACATCAGATGATTCTTCATGGCCATTATAGATAAAGTAAAAACATCAATTGCTGGCATTGATTTCCCTGTTATATCCTTGAGTAGCATATCTTTTGAGACATTCTGCCAAGAAGGAAAATTAATACTTATATACCTATATGGAGTTATTTTCTTTCAGAACCATAGGTCATTCTGTTTCAGAATCAACCTGGACGATACCATTTTTCAATGACATATGCTCCAAGGCATGAAATAATGATCTGTGTAAGGTCATTATTTTCCTTGATAAAAGTGCAATCAATAATTTACTTCAAAATTATATTCGTCTGATAGTTTTTTGTTGCCGATTCGGAGGTTTACTTCTTCAAGTTCAATCGATGATAGGTGATGAAAAGAAATCGTATTTGCCCGCATCTTAATTTAAGAATCAAATTTAACGTGAAGTTTTGTTAATTTATCGCTACAATACAGAATCATTATCATATATGTGAGATGAATTTTAATGTAGACTTTCATAAAATAAAGTCAGATTAACATATTCGCGTGTATGATTTTGAAAATCTTATTGAGTCACACTGAATAGGTTGATTGATTTTTGGTGGCAAATATTTCATACATGTTCAGGATGATACACACTGAATAGGAAATCGTACTGTGACCTAAATGTATTTATATTCGTCTTTGTGTCAGTTCTTAATTTTTTTCAATTGATGTATACCTTTTACTCTATCAAATGATCAACTAATGAGATATTCTTATATTCTATTGAATAACATTCACGTACCTCACTATAGGATCGGGCGAGTGGGGAGGGTATTATTAGTTACATAGTGTGCTAGTGACCTAATACGGTAAATATGGGGTCAGTAAATTCCATATAGGATGACAGCGAAGCTCGAATCCCCATATGGAATTTACTGACCCCATATATACCGTATTACGTCACTAGCACATTATGTAACGAATTTATCTTACCGACTATCTTAACGTGTAAAATTTAGACTAGTAACCTATCAAAATGAGCAAGTCTTCAATACAGTTAGCATTAAAATGATTTAGAAACTTCTTCCTTTGATCCTACAAAACAGATGCCAACAATGACAACTTGTTAGATTTAAATGTGTTTTATGAATTTATTTCACTTTATCATCACTTTCTTCTTGTGTCGAAACCTTTTAGATTTTTTCTCAGTACTGTTTTGTTTTTCTAAAGGGACGTAACACCACTACTAACC
>CM034356.1:47182086-47198114 GCA_019925275.1 Mytilus edulis | reverse complement strand
CCCTTTTTTGGCCCCTAATTCTTAAACTGTTGGAACCAAAACTCCCAAAATCAATCCCAACCTTTCTTTTGTGGTCATAAACCTTGTGTCAAAATTTCATAGATTTCTATTTACTTAAACTAAAGTTATAGTGCGAAAACCAAGAAAATGCTTATTTGGGCCCTTTTTGGCCCCTAATTCCTAAACTGTTGGGACCAAAACTCCCAAAATCAATCCCAACCTTGCTTTTGTGGTCATAAACCTTATGTTAAAATTTCATAGATTTCTATTCTCTTTTACTAAAGTTAGAGTGCGAAAACTAAAAGTATTCGGACGACGACGACGACGACGACGACGACGACGCCAACGTGATAGCAATATACGACGAAAAAATTTTCAAATTTTGCGGTCGTATAAAAATGATGATGCAGTTCCATCCTGACAAATGTGTTGTTCTGCCAATAAACAAAGGGAAGGACCCAATACACAATAATTACATCCTCCAGGGCCACATCTTAGAACATGCATCATCAGCCAAATATCTAGGAGTCACCATAACATTTAATCTTAAGTGAGGTGCTCATATAAATAACATCAGTCAGAAAGCGAATAGAACAATAGGATTTTTTAAATGTAACTTAAATATAGCTAACAGTGAGATCAAGGACAATGCATATACAGCTTTAGTAAGACCAACACTTTGGGATCCTCACCTGCAAAATGACAAGCATACAAGACATGATACAGGGAAGATCAGCAAGGTTTGTAACAGACGGGTACCACCACACATCATCAGTTAAATCCATGCTTCACAAACTAAAATGGCCAACACTAGAGGAGAGAAGAATGAACGCAAGACTAGCCCTCTTATATAAAATCTCAAACAAGGAAGTAAATAATGATGCTGACGACAAACTAATACCACCAGATAGATTATCAAGACATATTAACGCTCACTCTTTCCAAACACCATCTTGTAAGACAGCATCAGGAAAGAGTTCTTCTATCCACGTACAATAAGAGATTGGAGAACCTTACCTGCCTCGGTGACCGCTGCAGAAAGTCTTGGCTCGTTCAAGAGACTACCGCATGCACATTAAATTTCAAGTCCCATGTTTTTATTTGCACCATGTACAATTGTTATGTACAGCACAAATTTTTTCATTTTCGTTTATATTCTTTTTGGACTTGTTTTGGTTTGCAAGCGCACACCAAACAGTGACAGGATAGTCAGCCTAATGACGGTGGTCACTTAGTGGTAGAAGTAGAAGATATTACTCTACAAGTTTATGTTACAAAAGTAAATTTAAAACAAAAATGTTTCCATAATACACAGATTGATATGATCTAATCTCAATGCCAAATTATGAGTTTTTACCGGTTACACTAAAGACCTGAAAGTGGACCTGAAAAGACCTGAAAAGACCTGAAAAGACCTGAAAATATACGATTAAAATTATTCAAATTGCAATAACTTTTTTATTATTGGATAGGATTTCTTCAAATTGAAATTTTATTAATTGTTAATATCCATATTTCATTAAAATTTAAATATTTTAAATCAAAAACATTTTTTTTATGCTAAAAGTTGGACCTGAACGGAGAAATGAAAAGACCTGAAGGGACCTGAAAATCTATGGTCGGACTAATGTTAACTTCAATAACTTTTTTAAGGCTCAATGTTTATCTTTCAACTTTGGATTTTATGAAACAAAAAATTCAGTATAATGATAGTATTAAAACAAAATATTGAAATAATATCGTCGAGGTGTCAAAACTCGGACCTGAACGGAAAATTAAATAACATAAATTTGCTTGAAAAGCCTGTGGTCAGATTTATTCAAGTTTTTTAACTGTTTTCAATCAATCTCCTTGAAATATGAACTTTGTTATAAGAAAGGTATAATATATCATTGAAATGATAAAGAATTTTATCGAAATTAAAAAAATATAATGGTTGAGTTACAAAATTTGGACCTTGTCGGGGAAGTAAAAGACATGAATAGATCATAGGGGTAGATGTATTTAAATTCGTACAACATTGTTTTTTTCTATTTGTTTTCATTTTAGACAAAAGTCTATTGAAGAGAACGAATGACTTTATATTTATACAGAAACATATTTGAATACAAAATACCTTTTTGTTGATGAAAAAAAAGAAGATTGCCCGTTGAAATTATTCAAACCAGAGACATATAATAAATAGGATTATATGTCTCTGTTCAAACTAATTCAACTTGCTTAAACTACATTAATATATATTAAAGCAGGTCTTAAACATAAAAATGAAAATAATAGTATTGCTTCCCCAGTAAACTATATGTTATTTAGAGACGCGTGTTCGTCGATTGGAATGTTTTTTAAAATTACGTGAACGTGTGCCGGTTGTAATTCAAACCTTGTATTGATATTAGCTGATAATTGGATCATTAGTCTAAATAAACATTTCACTTTAATCTTTTAATTGGATTATCACTATATCTTGTTACCAATGCATTTATTTATAAGATTTTTACCGATTTTTTTGTATTTCATACTTCATAGTTAACATATATCTTTTTTAACCTAAGAATTATTTACATTTTAAGCTACTTGTCCCATTTTGAATATAACTTTTATGAGATTATTTACAAGTTTAAATAGTATATTTTGTATATATTTTGGTTTTAAGCATCAGTGTCTCAGTAATTTTTTGGCTGGATATATTGATTGTTGTTTGTGTGTATATGAATATTTTGTGAATGTCTTGTTTCAATCAATATATGACACTATAGTAAACAATTTTATTCTTTATTCTCTTCCGTCAATTAAAAATTAAAAAGAAGATGGGGTGTGATCCCGGCAATGAGACAGATCTCCACAAGAGACAAAATGACATCGAACATGAAAAGTTTACAACCATATTTTTTGTCTTTGCAATGAATTGTATAGTTAGACAAATCCTTGGTCTATGTTTATTATTTTTCGTTTAAATTTTTTTTTAGCGGAATTTTAGGCTCATTCAGATTTTTAATTTTCCGTTCAGGTCCGAGTTTTGACACCCCAACAATATGTTTTCAATAATTTTTTTTAATATTATCATTATATTGCACCCTTTGTTTCACAAAATCAAAAGTTGAAAGAAATCCACTGAATAATAAAAAAGTTATTGAAGTTAGAATTAGTCCGACCATAGATTTTTAGGTCCCTTCAGGTCTTTTCATTTCTCCGTTCAGGTCCAACTTTTAGCATCAAAAATTTCTTTTTAATTTAAAACATTTAAATTTTAATTAAATATGGATATTAACAATTAATAAAATTCCAATTTGGAGAAATTCCATCCAACAATAAAAAAGTTATTGCAATTTGAATAATTTTAATCGTATATTTTCAGGTCTTTTCAGGTCTTTTCAGGTCCATTTTCAGGTCTTTAGTGTAACCCGTTTTTACCCCAATTTCACGTTCCACTGAACATAGAAAATTCTGCAGGTTAAAGTTTTTGGTCAAGGTAGTTTTTGATGAAGTTGAAGTCCAATCAACTTGAAACTTGGTACACATCTTTCCCATGATATGACCTTTATATAACCTGAAGATTTTTCTATGTTCAGTGGACCATGAAATTGGGGTAAAAACTCATAAGTTGGCATTGAGATCAGATCATATCATAGGCAACATGTGTACTAAGTTTCAAGTTGATTGGACTTCAAATTCATGAACAAGAGTGCACACGCTGAAATGTCTTGCATTCATTACGAACCATTGATACTAGCTATATATATATAGTATGTTGATATTCCTAAATATAACAGTTTACTACAACTATCACATAAACTTGAGATGATCCAAGAAAATGAGATCAAGGTCAGATAAACCAAGCAAGAAATATATGTACACCTTACAATCATTCAATACACTAAATATATTTGACCTATTGCTTATAGTTTCTAAGAAACAGACTTAACAAAGAAAAATATACAAGGCAGACATGTTCACCTTACAATCAATATATGCATTAGATAAAGTTGACTTCCTGCTTATAGAATCGAAGAATCAGACTTAACCATGGTAATAACATTAATAACATTAATTTAACATTGACCAATTAATCACCAAAATGAAGTCAAGGTCAATTGATACCTGTCAGACAGACATATACAGCTTACAATCCTTCCATACAACAAAAATAGTTGACATATTGTTTATAGTTCAAAGAAAATCAGACCAAAACACAAAAACTTAACTCTGAGCAATGAACTGTGAAAATGAGGTCAAAGTCAAATTAAACCCGAGACTGACATGTACATCATACAATACTTCAATACACCAAATATATTTGACCTATTGCATATATTATTAGAAAAGAAGACCATAACTCAACCAGGTGCTCCGCAGGGCGCAGCTTTATACGACCCCTGTGGTTGAACCCTGAACAGTTGGGGCAAATTTGGTCACAATATTCAAGCTTGAGTCTGTCTGAATTTTGGATTGTGATCAAATTTTTGACATAATATAGGTTTTTGTTACAAAATTAATGTGGTCAAAGATCTAACAAATCTATTGCACAATAATGTGCAATTGAAGATTTCTTCTTGAAACTTTTCAAAATTCAAATTTGAAAAATTTTGAAAAAAAAGGGCCCCTAATTCCTAATCGGTTAGGACCATCATCCCCAAAATCAATCCCAACCTTCCTTTTGTGGTATTGAACCTTTTGAAAAAAATTTATGAAGATCCACTTACTTAAACTAAAGTAATTATCCGGAAACCAATGTGTCTTCGGACGACAACATCATACCATTATACGATCCCAAAATTTTTTTGGGGTCGTATAAAAACCTACCTTTGACCACTGAACCATGAAAATGTGGTCAAGGTCAGATGACACCTGCCAGATAGACATGTACAGCTTACAATCCTTTCATACACGAAATATAGTATGCCTATTGCATACAGTATAAGAAAAACAGACCAAAACACAAAAAACTTAACTATAACCACTGAGCCATGAAAATGTGGTCAAGGTCAAATGACACCTACCAGTTGGACATGTACAACTTTCAGTCCTTCGATACACCAAATATACTAGACCTTTTGCTTATAGTAACTGATATATGGACTTGACCACCAAAACTTAACATTGTTCACTTATCCATGAAACTATGTTGAGGTCAAGTGAAAACTGTGTGATGGGCATGAGGACCTTGCAAGGTACGCACATACCAAATATAGTTATCCAATTACTCTTAATAATAGAGAAATTAACATTACTAAAAATCTTAACTTTTTTTTAAAGTTGTCACTGAACCATGAAAAAGAGGGCAAGGACAACGAAAATAACAAACATCTATATACAAAGTATGAAGCATCAAGGTCCTGCAGCTTCTAAAATATAAAGCCTTTAAAAAGTTAGTTAACGCTGTTGCCGCCCCCAGATCACTGTCCCTATGTTGTGCTTTCTGCAACAACAGTCGCAGGCTCAACAAAACTACCTAGACCAAGAACTTAAACTTGAAGCGGGACAGACAGACGAACAGGCAAACAAACAGTCCCACAGATGGAACAACAAAATACCCATAAATTGTCCATAATAATAAAGTAACAATGACCAAATATTTGTTACTTAGTTATTTATTGCTGACCAGATGCACACTGTTCACAAAAATACATCTTCAATTCTTTGCTATCAACATTCATAGTATGGCTCTGCAAGTCACTGATCTTAGGAAAACCTTTATGACATATATCACATTTATAACTTTCCACTTTTTCACAAGCGTGTTTATTCATATGAGTTTTCAAACATCTTTCTTGATTAAAGGTTTCACCGCAAACATCACAATTATACGGTTTATCTCCTGTGTGTTTTCTCATATGAGCTTGGAGGGCTGTGTTGAAATGAAATCCTTTGTTGCACACACCACACTTATAGGGTTGTTCACCAGTATGAATTTTAATGTGTTTCTTATAGTAATTTTGTCGACTAAACTCAAGACCACAAAAATCACATTTGAACGGTTTTTCACCGGTATGAATTCTAACGTGTTCTCTTAGAATTTCACTTTGACTCATCTTTTTTCCACAAACATGGCATTCATAAAGGTTTTCACCACTATGCTTTGAAATATGATTCTTTAAGTCGCCTTTCCAACGAAACAATTTACCACATTCCTCGCATTTATAGGGTTTTTGGCCAGCATGTATTCTGAGATGCTGCTTCAATGAACTACCCTGTGTAAACTTTTTACCGCAGACAGTACACATAAAGGGTCGCTCACCAGTGTGTATTCTCATGTGTGACTGTAAATTTCCACTTTGATGAAATGATTTACAGCAAACATCACATTTATAAAGATAGTCTTCACTATGAATCCTCTTGTGTGTTAGCAATTTAGATTCATGAGCAAAACTTTTATCGCATACGTCGCATTTATGTTGTTTTTCACTGGTATGATTTTTTATAATATGACGCTTTAAGTCTTTATCACTATAGAAAAATTTACCACATTCATCACACTTACAAGTTTTCCCATCAGTATGCATTTTTTGGTGTTTTAAAAATGAATTAGAATAACGAAATGTTTTAAAACATACCTCACATTTATAAGTTTTTGAATAAGAATATCTTTCCTTTTTTGTTCCGATTTCGTCAATAGTCTGTATATTGTTTTCATCGTCAGTGCATGTAATATTGTTTGTTCCTTTTTCATCAATGGCAGGTTTATTGTTTTCATCTGCATGAGTGTTTGTTTCTACGTTCAATTGTAAATGTCCTTGACATTCTTGTTGACCACATATATCGCATTTATTACTGATTTTGTTCATGACTTTATCATTACACAAGAAACGTGTGGAATAAAAAAATGTAGATATCACTAAAAAAAACCAGTATTGATATTTAATTTTCACCAAACAATTTCCACATGAGCTGCGGAGTCCTGCCTAAAAGAAAATGGAAAACTTTAGATAACTGGTAATATATGTAGAAAGATAATAATGGCTGTTTAAGGGGGCTCACGGGTATAAATCAAATTTTTTTTCTAATATTATAGGATTTCTCTATATTTTTTTATAAATGAACTTTAATATCATACACTTAATAGAAAAATGAAATAAAAAAATTGGGTCACCGTTCATTTAAGGTCACAATCTGCCTCCGAAAGAAGCATACATTTTTGTTAATGTCCTTTTTTTCTGTTGAACTAATAGGAGAAATAGAGGTAATTAATATAATATCGAAATAAAAAAAGAACTAAATTACAGAAATTGCTTAAATTTTACTATTATTTAAATGTAGTTTATGTACAACTTATTTGAAAACAATAATAAAAAATATAGGTCACCAATGAGTTAAAAAAGATATTTCAGTTTTAATGCCAAAAAATTGCATTGTTGCACCAAAGGGAGATAATTTGGAGCTTTTTCAATGATATAAACATTTTAAAAGTCATCTGAGGCCAAACTGAATCGATTATTATAGGTGATTTTTGCACCATATCATAAAGTAATAACTAATAGTGTAATAAATAAAATGTGTAATGAAAAAACAAATGTTTCATTTTTTGCTGAAATTTTTGTACCTGTGAGCCTCCTTAACATCAAATTCAACAATAACATGCATATTATTTGATAAGCAATGTTATTTAATGCGACATAATTATGAACTTGAATACCAAACACAGAAATAGAAATTCACAATTGAAAAATTGAAATCATGTATTCATTGTTAAGTTAATAAGTCCTTAAAAAACCTTCTTTGTCAATTTGTATCTTTTAGTCAAGATAGGATTAAACTGTATCTGTGGTATCTTTTATTTCAAAGTGATTTTGTCAGATGCAGTCAACACAGTCACAATACCTTTCAATCAAGTTAAACCATCATCTATACATTTTTGTAAATATATAAATATGATGAAGCAAAAATTTAGAATGTAAAGTAAAAGGTCAATGCAAGCTTCTTTTCATCTTTTATTTAGCTCCTGAAAGAGGTCTGCCTAGTTAAAAGATTGTTATAAATTTGCAAGAAAAGGGGCACAGTTAATTAGTTCCCATAGAAATGTCAATTCGCCGTTTCAGAATCTAATGCATCCTGGGTAATATCTTTTTAAATGTACACCAAAACGTCGTGATTGGTTAAAAATGTCATAATCAATGGAAATTCAACCAATAGCGTGACGTTATTTTCATTTTGGAATACGAAAATGAAATTACCTGTGATTCTTTAGATTCTGAAACGTCCAATTGTCTGTTCAAAACCACAGGTATTTGGGGAATGGACCCCCCTTTTTTTTTGGACCTCACTAAAATAAAATTTTGGCGTTTTTTTTATTCATTTACAATTTTCTACAATGTATAAACATATATCAAGTCTCAACAATCCATTGCTAGTCGATTACAATAATTTTTTTACTATCCATACGAGCCCCAAGTGAACTTGGGGCTCGTATGGATAGTAAAAAAATTATTGTAATCGACTAGCAATGGATTGTTGAGACTTGATATATGTTTATACATTGTAGAAAATTGTAAATGAATAAAAAAAACGCCAAAATTTTATTTTAGTGAGGTCCAAAAAAAAAGGGGGGTCCATTCCCCAAATACCTGTGTTCAAAACAGGTCCTTGGAATGTAACAAAGATGTTATCAATCAAATAGATTTTTTATCACCTATCATATTGCTGTTTTCTTATTGTATCTAATCTCCTAAAGTTTGTAAGGTAATAGACAATAATGTTAAAATTGTCACAAAAAACAAAGTAATTTTAGGGAAACAACTCTTGCTAACATTTGTATTAACTGATTAATGAAGAAAATCAGAAGTTTTTAATTTTTATTTATATTCTTAAATTTGGCTTTCCATTACCTTTGAACGAAATAAATACATGCATGTTAAACTAAATACCATCTAAGATTTAATGATAAAGATGTATTTTAAATGTAACTAATAATGGGGACTAACCGCCCCGCCCCGCCCCGTTGACAAATCCGGGGCGTACATGTTTGGGACGAACTGACCTGTAGTTACTACTGTACCATCTTTTCTTTAGATTTCATGTCGTGTTTATTTTGCTTGGACTACAACCACTTTTACAGTTTGCATTTATTTCTCAATCATTAAAAATATATTGAAAAGATGATTTCTGCTGTTTGTGCTGATAAAACATTAAAATGTTATAAACTTACAAGATTGTCATTTCCAGCTCAGGCTTGTAAACAAAGGGAGATAAGCGAAATAAATTATTAAATTTTTACGGCATGCATGTTACGACATAAGTTTGTGTCGTTTAGTTTCGGAAGGGTGCGCTCTGTTTCAAGTTTTCTGTTTGCCAGTAGCCGGACCCGCTCCTCAGTGTCATGCTTCAGTGATTCCCTATAAAATTAGCTAAATTTTCTCTAATAAAGGGGGCGGGCTCCATCCCCCTCCATGATCCACCACTGGTTCTGTTAGCCTAACGCTTGGTTTCGTTTCTAGCCTTAAAAGTATGTTTAACATTTAGAAAAAGCATGCCTTTGGCGAATCTTCAAAATAAGGTGATAGCAAGTATTTGTTTCTTGCAAACTTATTCTTTTTGTCGAGCCTTCGACTTAAGTCGAAAAAGCGAGACCGTGTGATAGCGATCCTACATTCCGTTGGCGTCGTCGTCGGCGGCGTCTGATTTCTACCAAACTTGGACAGTTCTCAGCTTGTTTATGATCATAACATAGACCCCCCCCCCCCCCCCCACGGCCCCCAAAATAGTATCCAGAAGTACATTTTGTAAAAATAAAATTCCATTTTTTCTGTACTTTACTTATAAATGGACTTAGTTTTTCTGTCGAAACATTACATTCACTCTGTGGTTAATAATAACTTTCTTAAAACTATCCTGGGTTTGTACCAAACTTGGACAGAAGCTTGTCACAATTTATAATTATAAGATAGTATCCAGAAGTAAATTTTGCAAAAATAATTAAGAAATAATTGATGCAAGCTATACTTTATTTAAAACAAGTTGAACCAATAAAGTATAGCTTGCATCAATTATTTCGATTCTAATTAGGACAATTAAGGTCATTTTTATGTCCGATGTGTATAAGGGTAAAGCGATTGTATACTGAGGCTCTTCCGTGAACTTCCCTTTTTTGTTTGTAAAGAAGCAAACAGCTAACACTGTGATTTTTCAGAGGGAGGAGTTTTGGAACAGCCAGCATGAACGGTTGTCGTATCTAGGTCCGCAAATATGTCAATTTTGGAATGCAACACATTACAGTCATAATACATGAATTAGTAACAACTTGTGTATCATTTAAGAGCTTGGAAGAGTTTTAAGTTTATGAAATATATCAAATCCATGCTAATTTGATAAAATTCATTATTTTGATGTAGTCAATATGTACGCATGTGCAGAAAAAAATTACTGGATTTAGAGCATGGGTTTATTCATAAAGCGAAAGAAGCACGTCATGTTAGAATATTCCATTTTTTCCGTATTTTACTTTTAAATGGACTTAGATTTTCTGCCAGGAAACAACACATCAGTCACTCTGTGGTTAAAGTTTTAAAAATTTTAATTTAATAAGTTTCATGTACTTTTTTGGATTTGTACCAAACTTGGACAGAAGCTTGTTTATGATCAAAAGCCAATATCTAGAAGGAAATTTTGTTAAAATGTTGTACCTGACTGTCCTGTGAATTCGTATTTTACTTATAAATGGACTTAGTTTTTCTTCCAGTTAACATAACATACAGTCTTCAGTTAAATTTTTAAAATCATTTATCAGATTCATAAACTATCCTGGATTTTTACCAAACTTGGACAGAAATTTCTTGGCAATCATGACAATCAAAAGATAGTATCAAGAGGAATACATGTACTTTTATTGATTTTTTTTCCTGATTTTAGTTGGGCCTGCGATGAACAGCAAAAGTAGGCGAGACACTGGGTTCCGCGGAACCCTTACAAATTTTTTCATGATAGTGACTATGTTTGTTCATGTCCGTGACATTATTCGCCTGACCCCAATTAACTCAAAACCCTACTATAATGTCGCTGGCGTGATCAGGAGATATATATTTCAAAACTTTCATGATAAATTCACACTCTTTAGGGTTAAAACATGTTCATGCATTTAGCACAAATTTCTATACATCCTATCCATGAAATTTATCAACGAATTTTATCGATGCTCAACAGGCGCGGATCCAGGGGGGGGGGGGGGTCCGGGGATTGGAACCCCCCATTTTTTGGACGATCAATGCATTTGAATGGGGACATGTAGTTGAACCTCCCCCCCCCCCCCCCCCCCCCCCCACACACACACATTTTTAAAATGGCTGGATCCACCCCTGCTCAGATATCCAAGTTACAAAATGAGATGTATAATGTGTATATATTACTATACACATATAATGTATACGATTGTTTGTTTTTAAACATGACTAGGGAGCCCTGAGTGGAATAGAAATTCAAGTACACTCTCTAATCAAGCTCTCTTACAAACTTACGTGTGCCAGCCAGTAATCATCAGAGATGATTGAATTGGTACCGTACGCATGACAAAATACAAAAAAAAATTTACTAGGGTGGTGAAACTCTCTGTGAATCAACAGACGTGCGGGAAAGGGTACGTTAGTGTGGCAGAGTACGTAGGAATTACAAGTCTGGGAGGCGAAGACGTTCCTAGTCCATCCCTTGTCTCAATGAATATAACTTAGATTTCCTGTTGTTTCATTGGCCAGTGACAACAGAAAAAAACAATATTAGTGTCACTTAATCCTATATCAATACTGTCTGCTGTTACATCTGTGACAAGGAGTGCATAAAAACGGTTAAATGGCGATTATCGGGTGGCGTCTGGTAGACGTAGAAGACACTGGAGAAACGAGTGAGATGAGAAACAAGTCGATGGTGTTAGAGATATCAGTGCGTACGGTATATGTTATCCTAAACTACACTTCTGTTCACACCTACATGACCTAGCAACAACAAGTTATCATATTTCAATAAAATTGAGAATGGAAATGGGGAATGTTTCAAAGAGACAACAACCCGACCATAGAGTAGACAACAGCCGAAGGCCACCAAAGGGTCTTCAATGCAGCGAGATATATCAACTTTACGTAACCTTTTTCTCTCCAAAACAAACTAGTTCATATACACCAAGATTGCATATTGCTGCAGCTTTTAGTGTTATTGTTATTAGTACCATCGATCGCTACAATTCATACTTTTTTGCCTTTTAATACCCAATCTAATTATAAAATTAAATCCTTGAATTGCAAGATGCGCGCCATATCAGAACAAGTGCACTGCAAGGATTTAATCTTTATAAGATTGCCTTTTACCATTTTTGATTCGACCTTAATTCACTGACGAATCTTTTTGTAGACAGAAGGCGTGTCTGGCATACACGTACATGTACAATGATGGACCTCGCGTAACCTTGACGATTTTTGTTTGTTATCTTAGACTTATATGCTCATGCATATTTCATTGCATTTAATAAAAAATCCATTGTTAAATTGCAAAGTATTAAGTTTTGTCCCAGTCAATTATGAAAGTAAGGCAACAGGTAAAGTACACGAAAATAAACAGATAAGGATAAGCATTAATATTACCTGAGCAAAAGTCAATAAGGTCTATGATACACTATTTAAGGATTAATTTTTCTGTAGTTATAATTAGCATGCCATTGAAAATAATACATCCTGGGATAAAAATGCGGTTTTGTTTTCGGTTCAATTTACCTTTTGTAGATTACAAATATTACCAGTATTCCTAAAGTTCAATATTCCCCGTAGATGGATTCAGTCAAATCCATGGATTCATGTCATTCATTCTATTTGGGTAAGTGGATTTTGTGTACATGTATGTTCAATAATATATCTATATACTATTTCTTGTCCATCTTGTATTTAGAGAGCAAACGTAAGTAAAGTCCCGGTCACAACAGATCGTACGAATTTTTGTCATGGAAGAGCTATAAAATAGTTGTCGTGGCACTGTCGTTCAAAATGTCAAAAAAATATTTCGAGTGGTCACATCAGCTAGGACATATCCACGATGGTTCCACGATGGGTACACGACAGAAAAAAAAATTGTAATTGTACTGTCGTGGGCTTGTCGCAAGTCGGTCGTGTGACAGTCATACGACAATCATGAGTTGTTTTGGGCTATTTTTTAGGTTTTCATGTCATGGGATGCGCGTGTCACTATCATGTCACTGTCGTATGACTGTCTTACAACTGTCTTACAACAGTCGTGGGTCACTCGCGCGTTTGACTCCGTGAATACTAGTATATATAGAAGGCACGATTTATTGCAAGCTCTTTGCAGTTTGCTTTACTTTAAACATATTTTATTTCAAAAAATCATGTACATGACATACACATATATATGTTACAGTGAATTCGTATAATCAGGGATTATGTAGAATCCCTAAAATTTTCAGGGATTATGTATAATCACTGGTTAGTTCAGGGATTATATATATTCACTAAAACTTTCAGGGATTATGTATAATCACTAGAAAAAACGTCAAGGATTATACAGAATACCTGAAATGATACTAAAATATATAACATTGAAATATCTTAAAAGTTAACCTTAACATATCATAATAATAACCTTAATATTGTAAAACGTTAGGCATAATTTATTAATATGAAAGACACAAAAATATTGAAATGTTATACACAAAATAATTAAATGATAAGCACAATATAATTAAATGATAAGCAAAATATATATAGAATAATTGATGTTTTGTTTTAATACTGACTTTATCAGTAATAATTAATATCAAGCGAGCCCTTTTTGATATTGACTGTATTAGTATTAATAATATCAAGCGAGCCCACACGGGCGGGTTGATGAAGTCAGTATGAAAATAATAAATTGCATAATGATTATTCTTTTTATTATCGTATTGTTTTAGCAATTGTTTTTAGGTTGAGAATATGAAATAAAATGAAATTGCCGTTAAAACTATTTTTATGCGTACAGTCGTTTTGATAAATGTTAATGTTATGTATAATATTTTAATATTAAACATTTTATTTACAAACTAAATTTGGATGGCATCGACTATTACACATTTGACCTGATTTTCTACAGGCATATCTATCAAATTCACATCTGTTTTTACCACAATATCAACATTTAAAAAAAAAACCCAACCTCGTCCTCAACATCAAATCAGATCATAGTTTACGGCACATCTCAGAGAAATATAGAGTTTTCAACACAAACATCTGAAGGTACAAATTGTACCAATGAAGGGAAATCAGCAACCTCAAACTGATTTCTTGTATTAAAGATCCGAGCAGGATTCCATGCTATATAGCAAGGCGATATCCTTCTTCAGTCTTTTCGTGAATATCGACCATTAGGTTTCTGGGATCTCCCTTTCCTGGAACCAAGGATTTGTATAGTAAGACTATACAAATCCTTGCTGGAACCACTAAGTGTAATTGGTTTGAGATATCATCTTTGAAGCTTTTAATTATTGATAATCCCTGAAATCATATTAGGGAATTTGTAGAATAATAATCAAAATTATCAGTGATTATATAAAATCACTGGTCATTTTCAGGGAATCTATATAATCACTAATGATTTTAGTGATTTTACATAATTCCTGAAAAATCAGGGATTCTACATAATCTCTGATTATACAAATTCACTGTAACATATATACAGTGATAAAATATTACAAATGGATTCGGAAACAAGGTTTCCCTTATATTAATCCGTCTCCCTGATATATATATATATATGTACCGGCGGCGGAGTGTTTACAGGACTTTGTCAAGACTGTTTCACCCAATTACGATCCCAATCAGGCACGAAGGATGCTATAAGCCAAAACGCTTCGAATCTACAAAAAATGTTGCACTTGTTTAAACACGAGTACATTTTCCTCTTGATTGAGGTTATTGCAGCCAAATAGGAGTGTTTCTATATTGTATGGGAAGGGAATTTTTTCTATCGAACGTTTTCGGACAAGGGAGTAATTATTACACTCGAGAAGAAAATGCTTACTGCTCTCGATTCTACAACAGGTACAGTTTTTACTTTCTACAAGATTTCTCTTAAATAAATGTTCGTTCGGATTACTACAATCCATCCGAAGTCTGGCATGAAGTATTTGTCCTTTCTTGTCTCCATAAAAATAATCATTTGGTATTTTACTTACATTTTGATTAAGGTAACGTTTAAGTGTAAACTTAGATGGACTTAGTCTGATATCGTCCGGAATAGCATTCCAGGATCGAATAACTGAGGGAAGAAAAGATTTCTGGTAAAATGAAGTTCTACACTTTATATGTTTCGTGTCATTCGTTCGTCTTGTGTCATAATTATGAATATTAAACAATTGTTGAGGGATAATATCGCTTAAATAATCAGGGGTCTTATTGTGAAACATTTCATGAAATTTTATAATTTTGTGTTTTTACGTCTTTCTGATCACAGGCACTTGTCTCAGAAAAAATTTTCCCTATATACCTTAATATATAACATTAAGGTATATAGGGAAAACAAATTCTGAGACAAGTGCCTGTGTTTCTGATCCTGTTTCGTCGTATAATTTATTTATGGACGATAACTTAGTACCACCAGTAACTATCCTAGCCGCTTCAAGTTGCATATTTTCTAGTTTATCACTTAAATAGTCTGGAATGTTGTCCCAAATGATATCTGTATATTCAAATAAAGGTCGGATAAAACTTAAATATATAGTTTGTAAATACTTTCTTTTCAATTTGAATTTCAAGGCACGAAATAAATTTAATCTAGGTGTTATCTTTTCAATTATTTTATTGACATGAGAATGCCATGAATCATCCTCATGAAAAATTAATCCAAGGTGTTAATGGCTTTCTACTTCTGAAATCATATCATCATTCATATAAAGAGGTAGAGGATGGGGTTTTACTGATTTCTTGGAAACTGTCATAGCTTCAGTCTTTTTTGCATTAAAATTTACTAGCCATTGGACTGACCAATTGTTGATAGTCTCTATATCAGATTTAAGTTTGCTCGCTGCTGCATATTCATCTTCAACTACTATGAAAAGGGAAGTATCGTCAGCA
>CM034356.1:47018162-47181986 GCA_019925275.1 Mytilus edulis | reverse complement strand
AGGATCCGTTTTACATAGTTAAATACACAGATGATCGAATAAGTTGCTGGCATTAATAAAAATAATAGTTCTTGTAGAACAATGGTCACGTTGGCATTCGGTCCACTCGACTGAGTATCAGGTGTGCATTATGTTTTAACAAATTATATGTCTTTTGAAAGTCTCAAATTATATACAGTTTATACAGTTTGTTTGTGCATGACTTACTAATTCTTTCCTGTCATTGGATAATTCAAAACAAAATGCTTATTCACATTATTTTACTGAAGATTCGATCTGATATATAAACACGTCTTTCCCATCCGAGCATGCGCAATCCTTCCAATTTGCTTTCTATAGTTAAGTGTCATTATAAGTTCGGTCCAAGTAAACAACTTTTTTCGTATTAGTTTATATTATAATTGTTCAGCGAATTTAAACCAGTCTGGCAAGGCGCATTTTCAGCAGGGCCAAACGTAATCGTTCTGGTGGAATAGACATCCTCTTTCAACGGCAGACGGTATGTTTTCCAAACATTCATTCCCGCTGAATTGTATTCTTCTAAATAAAACGAAAATATGTTGCACGACGAACGTACCTCTGTCGTACGACAGACAATAAATGTTGTGCGAGCATCGTACGAAATTTGGTATTACGAATGTATTGCGACAGTCGTAAGATTATCGTACGAGAGTCGTATGATTGTTTTTTCTTAAAAATGATTTATGTTGGTAACCACGACAATGTGTTTATCGCACGACAGTCGCACGATTGTGGTAAGACACTCTCACGACAGCCACAAGACAGTGACACGACAAAAAATCGTAGAGCAAAAAAGGTGCATGTTCAATTTTCGTCCCACGACACACGACAGGCCCACGATGCTCAAAATATCGTGCGACTGTCGTACGACGATCACAGATGACCCGCGATTTGACCAAATTTCTTGTCGTGGCGCTGCATAGATGTGTTGTGGGTTCGTTGTGACCAGGGCTTAAAGCATAATGACTGATTTTAGTAAAAAAAAGGGGGGGAGGGAGTTTTCCGGGGGTTCGAACTTTACTTTTTTTTTAATATCAATGCTTGAAAACGGGGAACTATGGATGGACCCCCTTTATCCGGGGTTGGAACCCCAATCCCCTCTTTTAAAAGGGATGGAACCTAAAGCCTGATATTATGGTCTACTATCAATCCATTTCATTTGATTTGATCATCAATTCAAAAATATTTAAAATTGGATTTGTGTTAAAATACATAATATAAAAAAAGAAGATGAGGTATTATTGCCAATGAGACAACTGTCCACAAGAGACCAAAGTGACACAGACATTAACAACTATAGGTCACCGTACGGCCTTCAACAATGAGCAAAGCCCCATACCGCATAGTTAGCTATAAAAGGCCCCGATATGACAATGTAAAACAATTGAAACGAGAAAACTAACGGCCTTTTTTATATAAAAAAATGACTGGAAGGTTAATTTACACAGGTTTGTTGGTAATAAGAAAACCGGTAAATATTTATATATATCACTGTACTTAGTCAAAAGTTTAAAAAAAAAACTTTGCCGCCACTCGTACTATACTCACCACAGAAAACGTATAAGTGAACTTAGTTTTAAAAATACCCATGGTCAACCTACCGTAGAGAACAACAACAAAACAATCGACGAACAAAAGATTTTTAAACCTGTAGATTATCATCAAAAACTTATATATAGGTAATCAACAGGAAGTCGGATTAAAAATGGTTGAATCTATTTACACAGCCGTTGGAGAAGGTAAAGTTCAAAGTAAGACTAATTTGTGACGTCTCCTGACTATAAATGTGTATGTTTGTCCGTTCTGTTGTAACCGACAATGTTTAGAAAACCAGAATCCACCCTAATACCAGCCTTCAAAATAACCAGATTTCTATTCAAAACAATCATGACAATTGTGCATGCTACCACGTGCACGTGATGCAGGTTATTGGAATTGTCTGTCGATTCCTATTGCCATTGCAATACATGGATTTTGCCATTGTGTACAACTTTTGATCTGAATTACCCGTTGTACCGGCCTAGGATACCAAAAGCCAGTATTAGGATGCGTAGATAGTCCAGAAATTTTGTTGTTTCAATAAAACATCGTATGTCCTGTTTGTTCTACTCAACTGTTTGGTTCTTTTAGTTATGTCCGAGCTGGTACCTAATAAACGATTCAAGAGATCAATATAAATAAAAATCGACAGTTGCATGAGCAGTGAGTCAGATTCCAGCTGCATAATACTAAGGCACTCCCATTCATCGCTTGGGGGTGGACAAGCATTTTTGACTGGCAAAAAAATATAACTAAGTGATCCTTTATAATCACTAACAATTTTTTTTTCTTCAAAAAAACCATGCCCCCATAAAAGATGAATGGTGAGTTTCTACATGTCTAGAAACATTTTTTTTGCCATAGAGCATTTGAGTCAAGTAGACATAGATAATGCAATATAATTATTATGTATATATAGTTTTAAACTTCAATTTGTAAGGTGAATTTACAGTTTTTAAATTCACATCACTTGGACTCTGTATGATAGTTGTCTCATTTGCATATCTCCTTATTTTATAATAATATGATGCTGCTTGTTTTTGGTGCAGAATCAATACACACTCAGCATTATTACAAATTGTTATATTATATGCTAATGATATCTCCAATTTTGTTTGCTATTTTACCTTCCGTTGGTGTATACATGTCTAAAAATCCCTATTCACTAGGAATACTCTACATAAAATTCTATACTTTAAAGAAATGGTTCTCGGTTCGTGTGATGTTTATAATTAAACAAATATTATTAGTGTAGTTCGTACAGGTAGATTGATTTTAAAGTTCTACTTAGTATTAATTGAACCGTGAATATAAAATGGCGACATGAAAGAATAGTATGATCATGATGGTGAATTTTTGTTTTTTAGGTCCGGGTTGAGGTATTCAACTTTTGGTGGCTAACATTAACTGGTAAGTTGTGTATAATTTGTTTCAGTAGATATACCCATTTTCGTTTAAAAATATTTCAAGTTAACCAATATCGATTTGAATTTGGTCGATTATCTATTTAGCAACGGAAAATCTCATAATAAAATCATATGCATTTTACACCACAGAGCATTGGCTATCATTTTATTTTAGACTATTTCCTCTATATAACACGATACTGTTTGAATAGAAAGTGCCTGACCAAAAGGGTAGAGCTACATTTTTTCGACAAGACTGTTTTTGTTTGAGCAAGAACATGGAAATAAGTTGAAAATATATTATATAGACACTGTGCCATTTTTAAATTTTTAAATACCACATGTGTAGAATTTAAACATTCAGCTTTTATTCAAACAATTTAATTGTGTGTTACATTTTGTAACATGATAATAATAATAATACTTTATTCAGAAGCAGTACAGCTTAATATAGAATATACAATTTAACAATATTTTTTTGAATGCATCAGTGAAATATAAATACAATAATTATACGCAATACATGTATGATTAAGTATGGTTTTTGCTTTTAAAAAAATCGTGTTTTGACTCAGTAGAATGTACATTATTGTTAAAGTTTTGTTAGCTCTGAATATATGTGAAATATTTGCCGCTGGACGTTAAGTTATAAAAATCCACCCATCTATCAAATTTCATTTCAAGCATATTTGAATAAACCAAAATGATTGCCTCAAATAATTGTATATAATTTTAATCATTTTTATAGCTAATTTCCACCACCTAATGGAAAAGAATAATTCATGTCACCAAATCTTTTTTTTTTCTCGTCCTGAATATGTATGAAATATTTGTCACTGGGCATTAAGCAAACAAGTCATAAAAGCCTGTGATATCAATTTTGCTAGGAAAATAAAAACTCTGTTTATAAAAAAAAAAAAAAAAATATATATATTTTGATAAAATGAATTGTTAATGCACAATTGTTTTTTTTTTTTTTTCAAATCATACAAGAATTTAAAAATCCAATTGATGCATTTAAATAATTTACTAGTAAAACAAAGAACATGGACGTGTTTACCAAGAAATATCAATGACCTGTTCATGAATCTGGGCACATACATTTTATTTAAAGATTAGTGTACTACTGTTAAACAAAATTACAGCACACAAATTACTTTTTTTGTTGTTTACATGTAAATGATTTCTTTTATCAAACATTTAATTTTTAATTTTTTTTAATAAAACGCAATGGACAAATTCTGTAACCATGGACTTGTTATGCTAGATATTTTTGGAAGTCAGGACACTTTTATACTACGTCTAGTTTATCTCTTACTCACGCTCCCTTCTTTGGTCGAAAAACATTTTTTCTTCTTCATAAAATCGTCCAAAACGTTGGAAAGTATAAACCACATATTTCATTTTACGAATTACTCTCCCTTTCTAAATTCCTTGATTTTCCCCTCCGTTGTGGATCGCTGTGTGGATTTTTTCCCCTGTCATTTGATTGTTGTCACATTAATGATGACGTCATGTTTACCCCATACTTCATTTTTTTTACTCTATCAGAAGTCCTCAATGTGGTGCCCTGAAAAGTAAAACATTTAAATTGATAGCTTGATTTTGAATTATGACCACACTACATGTGTTAAATACATACATGTATGGATCTGTTAAATCTCTGTATTATTTATCCACAAGGGTTTTGGTGTAACACTTAAGAATACAACATATGATCAATACATGTAGTAGATTGTTCACCTAATTATAAATTGATAAATACATGTATCAACATAGTTAAACATAGATAGCTATTTCTAACAAAGTTGCTATATCAAATATTTCAAAATGAGATCAATTCTACGACTTTTGTGGATTAGAAAAAGACATGCACATATTGGTAAGTTAATTATTTTTCGAATTAAACAGTTAAATGGTTGCCCAATTATGGCCGTCGTATTGTTAGTGCCACTAGTACCCACTGACAAGAACATACTTATACCTCTCTTTTACACACAGTTTTTAGAAATATTTTATAACTTGATTGATTTTACAAGTTCTAGATTAGGCTCATAGAGTTGTCGGACGATGAAATCAATGTGTATGATTTTCAAAAAAGTGCATGTATATATATATATGAAGGCTTATAAAGTGAACATTTTATTATATGTGGCAATCTATGAAAATTTGTGGATAAATTTGACTCTAATATTTTGGACACATGGCTTAAAATGATTTAAATGATGACTGTGACAAAGAGACTGTATCATAGTAAACGAGGAAGCGAATAATGTATAATTTTAAGGGTCTGAATGAGGAGTCTTTAATTCTGAATTCTTTAATGTTCCTAGCCATTTTCCTCTAGTTTTGTGCCTGTTATTCTTCATTATTTATATTTTAGCACCTCTCTATTCCCATTTCCTTATTTTTCGGTCCTTTTCTCTATTCTGTACTGATTTGCCCCTATTTTCTGTCGTACTGGCTCACTATTCTCTATTCTGAAAATCTCATCCAGACCCTCAAGTATTCTATTACTTGTATACACATTTAAGCCGATATTGTAGATTAAACTTTCAAGTTATATTGTGGAGATTGTAAAAAAGGTTAGTACACTCATGTAGCTTCCTTGTGTCATGTAATGAAAGTTTATATGGGAAGGAAACAAAAATTTTACAAGTGCTTTATAAATTTTAGATTCGACCTTGTCAGTCATTTTGTATGAATATATATTGAGTAACTTTATAGTATAATTGTTATTCTGTCTTTTAAAACAAAATGCAAGTAATTATAGATTATCGTTGATCATCTCAACGAGATTGATTTTCTCGCTTGAGCCGGGACGGCGAAAACGAGAAAACCAATCGAGTTGAGATGACCAATGATAATCTGTTTATAGCTATTTTACCTATGACGACGTTGTCAATTTCATGTCAATTTAATTGACAACGAAACGTGCCTCCTTAATTTCTAGCGATTATTTTCCATCTCAAGCGAGTAGCATGATATGAAAAATTATCACAAAAAAGGATCATAGGAAAAATGCACAAAATAGCGATAAATTATATTATATAAAAAAAAGTGCGTTCAGGATGATAATAGGACATGTTTTTCAGGTATGAAGTAAGTTTGAAAAACTGTTAAGTTGATTGGAAGCAATGGAAATAAAGTCTGATTTCAAATTGATAATTATAAAATTCTTACTAGTGATGTGTTATTAGATTCTTCAACATTGTTAAGAGTATGGTTTAGTGATTTGTAAATGAATTATTAATTTGCATTAGTGAATTAATAGACCTGATATTGGAAATAATTTTAACAGGTGCGTTTACATATGGACCTTATGAATAATAATGAATCATTCTCTATGCCATCTTACCCCAAGGGTTGACTATATGATATAGAAGTATGGTCATCGCTGAACTTCTCCCGTCCGATAGGAGTCCCAATGGTTAAAGTGGTGCACCCGTTTGGTTGTGCGGGATGCACAAATACGCAGCAACGTTTTGTCGAAATGCAAGTATCTGCGATGCATTGTATATATAGGATGAGTACCTATATACGATACAGACCACTAGCCAAAAACTCTCCGAGGGAGTCCATTTGTGGCCTGTTGTAAAGCAATATTGCTGCCCCTTAAAATATATCCACATTTTTCAGTTGTAGGCCAAATTTCCCGCCCTACACGCCATTCAATATTCACGCATACTTTACATAACTTACTTGCTGTAGTGTATTGATTAGTATTGTCCTTATGCATAAAATATTTGCCACTGGACGTTAAGTAAGTAGCAATCAATAGTATTAGAACAATCAACGGAAAAATACAATTTTACATTAGTTCTTGATTTAACAATTACTTAATCTGATATATTATGTTTCATAAAACAAATGATCTATATTTTTTTTTAAATGCAAGCATATACTTTATGTTTACAAATGTATACGAGAGCTAGAGGCAGGGCCAAAAACCGAAAAACGACGAAATGACAAACATCAGTCAACAAAACATGACACAATATATATATTTGTTTATCAAATGGCCAATAGGTAACCATATATAAATATAAGTAGATGTGGTTTTTGGTGACAATGAGACAACTCTCCATCCAAGTCACAATTTGTAAAACTTAACCATTATAGGTCAAAGTATGCCCTTTAACACGGAGCATTGGCTCACACCGAACAGCAAGCTATAAACGGCCCCCAAAATGACCAGTGGAAACCCAATTGCTACATATTCATATACACTATATCGTCCACTCTTTATTTTAACCAATCTGCACAACTCGCCCTCCCATTTCTTTATTTTGTCCAGTATTATTACTGTAAGTATATCATGTGCAATCATATCTTTTTTGGTATTTCAGTACGAAGACATGTTGGCATGAGTTATATGCCTAGGTTTTGAGATAAATTATGCAGATTTGCGACAGAAAAACATTACATTACATGTAAGTAGCATATTAAACAAGTATATTCTGACAAAGAATCCGGACACTCCATCAGGATTATAAGATGTAAGAAACAGTATCTTGTTTCATTATGGTGTTAACTGTTGAGGAAAACAGCTTTGTAGGAGCCTGTTGTTTAGTGGTTGTCGTTTGTTGTTGTGGTTCTTAAAGACCAAACAGCCTATTGTTTATGCGCATCAGCTAACGCAACTTGGTAGTGACATAAAAGCTCTATGACGTTGTTTCTAGCAATGAAAAAAACGTCAAATTATAACGTCCTATTTCGCGTTTTTCTCGGATTTCAATATGGTGTACGCTACGTAGGTACGCTACATCTCCCAAGAAAAGAGGAACTATTATGCGTCGCGCTAATCTAATATCCTGTGGAAATTTAACATATTAAATGGACACATAAGATACTACACTATATTTTATAATTTAACCTTCGTTCTAATAAAAATAATAAAGTATAAATTTTGATCTCGACTTTTTGCATTTGCGCCGTTCTGCATTTCATTTTTTTTTTCACATGCCTGGATTTTGTCTTAATATATTTGCGTCGATCTGCATTTCTTTTTTTTTTCCTTCTTCACTTGCGTAGAGTTTGTCTTTCGTTTGCGCCGATTGTGTACAGGTTAGGTGAAAAGTTTTTTTATGCCCGATTTATGGGCATTATTTTTTCTGGTCTGTGCGTCCGTTCGTTCGTCCGTCTGTCCCGCTTCAGGTTAAAGTTTTTGGTTACAGCTTTTGGTCAAGGTAGTTTTTGACGAAATTGAATTCATATCAACTTAAAACTTGGGTGTTAACTTAAAAAGATGTTCCTTATTCAATGATCCTTCTAATTTTAGTGTCAATTAAAAAAAAAATTAAAAAATTGAGTATTCACAAGGTAAGGCCAATAATCAATTATTTCTAAAAGTTGTGACATACTGGCAACATGTGCATGTAACTGATGTCTGGATGATTCTCGTAAAATAATGTCCGATCCTGCAATGAAGTTAAAATTTATTTATACTGCTTATTTGACAAAATCTTATAGTAAAAATAAAATGATGACAAAGGGTCCTTTTTGTTTGTCATTTGTTTCATTTCAAATTGTCTTAAGGGTAAATGATAAACATATTGTCTAATCTCACTGAAGCTTACAGCTAATTTCCTAATGTATGTAGATCAACACTTTGGTTTGCCTGCTTGCTTTGTTTGTATATTTTGTATAATTATATTTTGATAACGTCCAATTCAATTAAATAGCATATATACAGGTTTACCTACCTATATATAAAGATGTCAATCTTAATTACAGAGCTTGAGTAAACATTTATACAAACAAAGCAAGGAAGCCAACCGAAGTTTTATCCTACATGCATTAGGAAATTAGCTGTAAGGCAAAAAATATTAATAAAACTAATACACAGCGAATGTGAATTAAAATCAAAATTTTCGGTGTTTAAAACTAAATTGTTGTAAATTTAACTTATGACAAAAACAATTGCTCCAAGAATAATATCTTACATACAATCGCTTCCTTTCATTTAGCTACAACTGTGACCGGAAAGATTGAAAACAAATTTCGATTTTCAATGCCGGCAACAACCTTTTCTTTGTTTTAATTTCCAAAATGAGCAACTTAGATTTATTATATTTTATCTTGTTGGAGAAATCTTACTTTGTAGTTTTTAACGAAAAATTATTTCTAAATTAATGTTTGAATCAAAAACTTTTTGTATTTTATATTTACTGTCTCGTTTATTGAAAACACATGAAGTAGTAATAAAAGGATTGTATTTTAAGATAGATGTATAACTTTTTAGAATCAAAACTTTCATTCATATATATTATACCTATAATTTTAATTTCCTTATATCTTAAATATTCTAAAATAATGAATTCACAAACTCGATGCAATAATTTCTAAACGTTCGTCTTAGTCGGGAAAAATAATGGTATAAAGAACTCCGTCCATGCTTTTGTATGTCCGTCTTTCAGCAGTACCGAATGAGCTCGTTATGGCAAACTTCTGAAATTGACGCGAAAAAGAAACAAGCACATCTAGTCTGGTATATTCAAATACTCTGTAAGTTAACCAATGCCATCTTTCATTTCTATTTTTATTTTCAATAATTTTGCTTATGTGGGACAGCGGACAAAACAGACTTTCAATACAAAAGCGGCGTGAAAGGTTATTTCAAACAATTTTCCATTCCGGCGGATGGTGTTTCTGAAGGTTTATATTGTGCGGCAACAACATTATAAAGATCTGAAACTGATGCATGCTTAATCTCTAGTATTACTGGATATTAAAGTAGGTGAATATACATGTAGTTGTTATTCTTTGAAAATATAAATGTGGGTTTCAAACGTCCAATTTGCTATTTCTTTTTTCAAATAGTGCGCCAGCAAGGAAAGTTTGTACTATGACGTCAGATGCAATGTTCTGAAGAAAGACAACTCTTTTCTTCAAAACGAACTAGAAAAAAACATGAAAATTACTCATAACTTTTTTGAAAGGTCGGTGACATACACTTTTTTTTGCTTTATTTTGAAGAGTACATATTGCACTTTCCTTCTTTAAATTTTTATAAAGAAATCACTGGTAGAATTTTTTTTATACTGGAAACGTTTTTCAGTTTTACGTTTAATTTTTGGCGGGAATGAAATGAATCATATTTTTAAAGATCAAATCAATATGAACCTTAAACTCCTGAACCTGTATTTGAAAGATACAAATCTACTGTTTAACGTGAAACAAAAATTATGCTTGTAGGTTTGATATAAAGCATTTTTTTGAGAGTTTAGATAACAAGCAAATATTATGTTAATATTCGGGAAAACACGAAACTGAGGTTGCTATAGTGACAAAACTAAGTCGGTGACCCCCAATTTTTTTCATCATATTTTGTTCCTCAAATCATGCAACACCTTCACACAAAATTTAAAGGAAAAATCACTGATAGAAATGAATAGGCTGTTTGGTCTTTAAGTGTTTTCCGTGTTTGTCGAGCCTTCGACTTTAGTCGAAAAAGCGAGACATAGCGATCCTACATTCCGTCGTCGTCGTCGGCGGCGGCGGCGTCGACAAATATTCACTCTGTGGTTAAAGTTTTTGAAATTTTAATAACTTTATTAAACTACACTGGATTTCTACCAAACTTGGACAGAAGCTTGTTTATGATCATAAGATAGTATCCAGAAGTAAGTTTTGTAAAAATAAAATTCCATTTTTGACGTATTTTACTTATAAATGGACTTAGTTTTTCTGCGGGAAATCATTACATTCAGTCTGTGGTTAAAGTTTTTAAAATTTTAATAATTACTTTCTTAAACTATCCTGGGTTTGTACCAAACTTGGACAGAAGCTTGTTTATGATCATAAGATAGTATCCAGAACTAAATTGTGTAAAAAAATTAATCCATTTTTTCGGTATTTTACTTTTAAATGGACTTAGATTTTCTGCCAGGAAACAACACATTCACTCTGTGGTTAAAGTTTTTAAAACTTTAATAGCTTTCTTATACTATTTTTAATTTGTACCAAACCTGGACAGAAGCTTGTTTATGATCAAAAGCTAGTATCTAGAAGGAAATTTTGTTAAAATTTTGTACCTGTGTATTTTTCTTATAAATGGCTTTAGTTTTTCTTCTAGTTAACATTACATACAGTCTGCAGTTAAAATTTGAATAACATTTATTAGATTCATAAACTATCCTGGATTTTTACCAAACTTTGGATAGAAAGCTTCTTACAATCAAAAGGAATATTTTTATTGATTTTTTTCCTTTTTTTTTGTTCAGCCTGCAATTTACAACAAAAGTAGGCGAGACACTGGGTTTCGCGGAACCCTTACGATTTTTTTATATAGATTATACCGTTGGTTTTCCTGTTCTAATTGTTTTACACTTGTCATTTTAGGGCCCTTTATAGTTTGCTGCATGTTCGGTGTGAGCAAATGCTACGTGTTGAAGGCCGTACTTTGACCTTTAATTGTTTATTTTTTATTCATTATGACTTGGATGGAGAGTTTTTACGTTGGCACTTATGCCACATCTTCTTATCTATATTAGTAAGAGCTATCTATTTTATATAGATCTGATAATATGAATCTAGCTCTTCTCAATAGATTTTTATAGTTAGTTATTATGTTACATACTATTACACCACTGTCACAAGTTAAGGGAGGTTTTGTGGGTTTATCGTATGCACATTACGCAAGCCGTTGGATTTATCGTTTGAATTGTTTTTCATTTGCCATTTCGGATCCGTTCCCAGCTTGCTGTGTGGCATTTTCTCATATTTGATAGTGTGTGGTGACCTATAGTTGTCAACATCTAAGTCATTTGGTCTTTGTTGGAGAGTTGTCTCATTGGCAATTCATACTGCGTCTTCTTATTTTTATTTATTTTTAGACCAAAAAAAAGATGAATTATTTGTTATATAGGAAGCAAGAGTTTTGTTAATTATTATAGTATTATTTTTTTTTTTAAATAAATCAAGATACAAATCAGTATGTCAACTTGAACAGTTATGGACAATCATTGGCCTATATTATGTTGAAGATGATATTTTAACATTGCACAGATTATACGATATGTGTACACCATCGGAAAGTATAAAATTTATTTGTACGAGCTTTAGAAACAATTCGAAAAGCGAGATTTTCTCCTGTTTCTAAAGCTCTTAAAATACAGTTTATATTTCCGACAAATGAATGTATACATTGTTTTGTCCAGCAATTTAAACGCAGAACGTGATTCAGTATGAAATATTCACTTAACCAATTGCTCAACCCATAGCAGCAGAGTAACAGAAGAAATTATGTTATACACGTACAAAATAAAGCAAAACATTATGTATGTAACTGTACCTGTAATTTGTACAAATTGAATAGTGGCCCAATTGCAGGATGAATAATTTTCTTTGGCTGTTTATGACGTTTTTACACTAATTCCATTGGAAGTGTACTAGATTATGTTTAAGTTTGATGAAAATGATTTATATGTTATTTGTTGAGCTTCGACCTATACTACTGTAGGTAAGTCTCTTGGATCAATGCGATTCATTTTTTGTCTATTTTAGCTCAAAATTTTCTATATATTTTTAACCACTGTGGTTAGCGGGAAAGATATGCGCTCAGAACAAAATGATATATCTCGCCACATTGTGTATGTACCTGCCAAAAGTCAGGATTGTTAACTTCCCATTTCTTATCAGTAACATATAAACCCCGTCGTACGGCGTTTACATATCTCAAATGTAAAGTTTTGCTAGAAAAAAAGTGAAATCACAAAGATAGTGAACTCCCGATGAAAATTTCAAAAAGGAAAGTTCGTAATCAAAAGGGGGTCTCATTGGGGGGTTCCGATCCCGGATCCCGCTTACTGTTTTGTCCGATTCCCGTATCCCGCTTACACTATGTACGTAAGCAATTCTCATTTTTTTGTCATTTCCCGGGTCCCGCTAGACCTCATTTCCCGTTTTCCCGACACAATAATTTGACTTTCACGTGTCACGCTTACAAAAAATCAGCAATCCCGCGTCACGCTTAGACCCCAATGAGACCCACTCAAAAGGCAAAATCAAAAGCAAAAACACATCAAACGAATAGATAACAACTCCCAAATTCCTGACTTGGTATAGTCATTTTTTATGTAGAAAATGGTGGATTAAACCTGGTTTTATAGCTAGCTTAACCTCTCACTTGTATGACAGTCCCATCGAATTTAACTTATATTGACCACGATGTTAAAACCCAGACATAATAGGTAAAAATAGAACCTATTGGCACTTTAATTTACAGATGAAATATGTGTTCTTCATTTTGCAACTTAGGTTTATCATTTCACATGTTTGAAGTTGCAAACGTATTCCCTATGTTTCAGCACGTCTTGTACCTGCAAAAAAGTGTGAACTCTGATCTCACATGATTTGCAATGTCGTTGATACGGACAAGGAACATGACTGGTCCGATTCTGTTCCCTGAGGGACTCTTAAAAGTACAACCGAATCGCCTGGTTTACTTCCATTTACAACTTCGCATGTGACGTGTTTGTCAGGAATGAGTGTATTTATTTCATGATGGGTGTTTTGGTACGCCATATTTGTAGAGTTTGCTTTAAGTAGTTCGAGTTTCTCGTTTTTTATATAGATTTGACTGTTGATTTTCCTGTTTGAAGGGTTTTACACTAGTCATTTTTGGGGCCCTCTATAGCTTGCTGTTTGGTGTGAGCCATGGCTCCGTGTTATAGACCGTACTTTGATCTATAATGATTTACTTTTACAAATTGTGACTTGGGTGGACAGTTATCTCATTGGCACTCATACCATATCTACTTGTTGTATGTTCTTTCAGGTCTAGATTTCCACGGCGCTGTACATTTCGATGTGTCCATAACTATGTCTTCGGGATCGCTATCCTGTGTATGAATGTTCGTGAAATGGCCAGGTAGTGTCGTTATTATAAGATTCTGTTGGGTTGGAAATAGCACAAGACGTGAGGGATCCAGAATTTTTCATAAATTGGGACACTGACTACTGAAGATGTGACACGCTTTAGTCATGCCTCAGTGATTCCCTATAAAAACAAACCACTTTTTTCTCAAAGGGGCGTCCGGGCACCCCCTCCCCTTGAATCCGCTTCTTAGCACAGGTGTTTGACGCTTGCATTTGCACTATTAGTCATATCGATATGTGATTGTCCATGGCTGTAGAAGAGACATTGATTGGTGTCTTTGTTGAACATGGATTGCCAGTTTATATTTTCTATAGTTGTTTAGGCTAGTACGTATATGAATGGTTGTTGCTTGCTGTTTTATCTGTTTTATTTTATACAGTTGGTTCATATGTAAATACATATTCACAGCTGTAGCGTCAGATGGTCTACACCAACTTTCTTTACACAGTGGTTCAGCAGCTTGTAGATTCTGACACGTTTTCTTCTTTCTTAAAGGTTGCTGATCCAAGGATAGGTTCTGCTAGGAACACTGTTTCTCGTCTATTTTAAGTTCTGTTATTTCGATATATGTCATATCTTAAGGTTTCTAGTATTAGCTCGTTTGACACGGTGTTTGGGTCAATTTTAGTTCTTGGTAGAACGTCATCTTACCAGGAGTGTCAGTTAATAAAAAAGTTTGTAAATCTTAAATTTTTTTATATCATTGATGTCTATTGAAGACCATTGTTGTTATTGAAGTTTCTATATTTTGGGCTCTTACAACTGCTTTTTATCACGTGTAGTTTATTTGTCCTCAGCAGCGAATATTTGGTACGGGTTTCTATTTTCAATTCCAGATGAGGTGCTTGGAAATGTTGCTAGGTGGCTTGTGTTACAGGAATTACAAATTCAAATTCCAATGTTAATAAAACTTAATAGATAACTTAAGCGCATGGGCAAATAGTAAATATGGCTTGCACGAACTTGTAACTAACAGAAAAAGGGAAAACAATCTATTAAAATTGACATATCATTTTACAAATTTGAAGATCCCGAAGCGTTTTCCTGTGTTTACATTCATGAAAAACAGCAACAAACATTTGAAAGCCAGGCAAGTTATTTACTAGTTATGGCAATAACTTCGTGGATATTCGCGATAAGACAGAAGAAAAGAAACAATACTAATGTTTCAAAAATATAAGGTATCAGTAGTGTTAAATGGGGTTGCAAAATCCTCAAATCCACAAACAGAAGTCAAAGGAAAAGAAACGTTCGACTCAAATCTCAATTGACCTTGATTACCAGTTTTTCTTCCGAGTTCGATGGTTCTCTCCTGGCTCTCCAGCTTCCACTATTAATTTAAAAAAAACTTGCGACAACAAAATAGCCTGTAGTGCTGAAAGAGACATTAAACCACCAGAACAATCAATCAATCATCAAATGCAAAATATCAACGGAATGCTTATGAAAGGGTTTGTTAATGATGTGGTCCATGTTACCTAACATTCTTGGTGGTTCCTGTTCGTGCTATTTTGTTGGTATCTTGGATTATTTGTTGAATTTATGAGTTTGTATGTGTGTTTGTGAATTTGAGTGTTTGATAGTGGATTTTGTCTTGCATCATTCTAGGTGGTTCCTGTTTGCGGAATTTTGTTACGCCATTCCTGCTGGTTCCAGTTTGTGGACTTTTGTAACATCATTTATGGTTCCTGTTTTCGGATGTGTGTTACATCATACCAGATGATTTGTAAATTGTCTTGGGTTATTTGATTTCGAAACCTCTTTTTAAGCTACTGATATTATACTGCATACTGAAATCAAATACTGTATTAGAGATATAACAGAAAAAGTAAGTTCAAGCGTACAACACCTGATACTATAGTTTCGGTTAAACTATATTACTAGTTATTAAAGGTACCAAGAATCTCATTTAATACGCCCGACGCGCGTTTCATCTAAATAAGACTCTTCAGTGACACTCAAATCAAAACAGATATAAAGCTAAACAAGTACAAAGTTGAAGAGCATTAAGGACCACAAATTCCAAAAATTATGCCAAATACGGCTAAGGTAATCTATGCCTGGGATATATTAAGTTATGTTATTCATAATCTATAGATGGCAGTTACCTCTATCGAAAATTTGCGAGAAATTATACTTACTAGTTATATGCACAGACGTCTGACCTAAATCGGATTCGCTCAAAGTCGCGTAAAAGGTCCTTGTCGGACGTTTGTTTAGGAAGTCAATAATTGCAAGGAGAACACACGAACGGTTACATTGAACATGATTTTGGTGCAAAATGTTGAAGAAAATGATTTAGAAAAAATGACAAGAATATTTGTAGTGTGTCATCAGTAACAAAAAGGTCACGTAAAAAGGGATACTTTACATATAATGGTAAACACAACTTTATACACAACAAAACATAGAATATATATTTATTAAGATATAATAAACTAAGCTACATACTACATGATATACATTCAATAAAATAAACATCATTTGGCGTTTAGCCGTCTCGGTTGCTGTCACAGTGATTGATGAATTCCCAAGCTTGAGAATCATATCAATCGGAAGATCTGAGTTCATGCTTGAACTTCTGAATAACGATAGGACACTAACTTTAAGTTCATGCTTGAACTTACTGCTGGACCTGTTCTTGTTTATGACTACAAGCATGTATATCAAAAACGTCAGTGATAGAAGTCCATGCATGGACTGGCGTCAGGACTGACTTAGAACAAGGATCTGTTGTTAATTAGTGTCCAGAAACTTCTAGCACGTGTCTGGTCTATTTGAAATTTCACCAAATTACTGCTATAAGTACCATTAACTGTGACAAGCAACTTATACATCAATAACTCTGCATCAAATTTGGGGAAATTGAGTTAATAATAACGAAAATATGCTGACCTAAAAGATATTATATACCGAGACAGCAATTTAATAGTACATTATAAATTTCTAAATATAATGAAACAATGGTGGTGGTAAAGAAGGTGGTGGTTAGTCTATATAGAATCGACCACACTACTCCATTGCAAATTAATAATGGCAGAGGTCACGTGCTGTATGACTTCACTCTTCATGCATGAGGCACCATAAGGTGCACGTGAAAAATAGTTTTGTGTGTATAAAACCAATTTATTTAGGTGAACCTATATAAATAACCCTTTATACACAACAAAACATAGAATATATATTTATTAAGATATAATATTCTAAGCTACATAATACATGATATACATACAATAAAATAAACATCATTTGGCGTTTAGCCGTCTCGGTTGCTGTCACAGTGATTGATTAATTCCCAAGCTTGAGAATCATATCAATCGGAAGATCTGAGTTCATGCTTGAACTTCTGAATAACGATAGGACACTAACTTTAAGTTCATGCTTAAACTTACTGCTGGACCTATTCTTATAGATTTGTAACTATATTAATATATCTGAATATGCGAATCGATATACAAATGAACTTTATATCAGATGCGAATAGTTGAATAGCAATTAAAACGTCTATCACTAATAATTTATCAGTATGTAACTCCGGCGTGTTGGAAAACATTGTAAAATTTTAGTGATAAGCACAAGTGTTCTGATTAACGACTGTCTATCTCAGTGGGTCGTGAGAAGAAATGTTACGACTTGATGAAATCAAATGTTCTACTTGACCTCAACATACATGACATAACTTTCATAATATAAAAAAGAAGATGTGGTATGATTGCCAATGAGACAACTATCCACAAAAGACCAAAATGACACAGACATTAACAACTATAGGTCACCGTACGGCCTTCAACAATGAGCAAAGCCCATACCGCATAGTCAGCTATAAAAGGCCCCGATAAGACAATGTAAAACAATTCAAACGAGAAAACTAACGGCCTTATTTATGTAAAAAAATGAACGAAAAACAAATATGTAACACATAAACAAACATGTCAATGAACTCTGATCATAATGTTCTCAGCATCGGCTATACTATAATGTTCTTTTATCTACATAGTTAATCAGTAAGTTCAAATATCAAAACAAAATCGGGAACTGTCATACTACTATAACTTGGTTTAAATGTTTAACCCTTGTCTCATTAATTGAAAATGGTACGTCACTGATAGCGATTATAAACAAATGTATATGTTAAGCAATTAATATACACATAACAAATGTAGACAATGATACGTCAATATATTTACATAATATGGGGATTATTATGCCCCAACACTCTCGAAACACACTTTAAACCAATGTTAGATTAAACAATGGGGAATATTATGCCCCTAAAACACTGATTAAAAGCGCGATTGATGTCGTTGTGTTGACCTCGTAAAGACGATGAACTGACATGTGGTAATGAAACAGTCTATATATACCATGTATACACTAACGCACTAACAATATTAAATCAAGATAAAATCGTATGCGATTTAAATATTCATATGTACAAAAAACACTAAATCTTCACTCGACTAATGCTTGTTGAGCTTGATGTATCGTTGATAAAGATGTTCTTATATAGCGAGTATAACACTGTGAACTCCACCGTCCGAGTGTCTGAATAAGGTGATCTTCTATTTTTGAACCTGCTGTGGTACTTGCTCCAATGCGAAAGCTGTGACCATTATATAAGTCTGAGTTGTATCCAAGTACGGCAAGTATATTTTTTTAGAGAAGAAATGAAGTAGTTTCGTGTTAAAGCTTTCCTATTTTCCATCACAAAGAAAGCGTCTTGTAATTTACTATCTTTGAATTTCTTAGTACGATAGTCCATGTAACGTTCCAGAGATACGACTGGACAAACAGAAGCAACGTAAATAAATGAATATCAACACCTTCACGAAATGGGTCTGTTTTCGAAGCTTTCAAATGAAAGGTCACTTTATCCTTAAAAAAACGGATATTTTCGATACTCACATTGCATTCTGAATCAAACGAATGTAATACTGTAAATTCCCCACATCGAAGAAATCCAAAATATGCCGTGACACACGCTGCTTCCAGAAGAATGTCTTACATACGGCGTATAATACCCTTTTCTCAAAAACTGACAAATATCATTTAGTATCGTGAAGGTAATTGGCAGTCTAGGTTTTGTTGATTTTTTCTCATTTTTCTTTATTCCTCTATATAACGCATCGAGTCGATAAAGTTTATCAGAACTGTTGCTAAATATTGAAGGCTTCCCATTCTCTAAGTATTTATATCGTATACCACATATATACATTTTAATAGTAGAACATTTCAAATGCAAGTTTTTAAAACAATGCGTAGCGAAATGAATAAGAGATTCTTCAGTTAAAGGGGGCATGTCTGAATTAAGCCAAATCACTCCAGTCATTCGTAAAAAGATGGCATAGGCAGAATACCCACACTCATACTGTGTACGTGTTCTGGGAGCTATTGAAGTTTTGGGTAAACAACTTACACTATTAGTCAATTCCACATTACTAGTGAGAAGTGCGGACAAATCATGGCTTGTGCATCTGCTTCCGGAGCTTCTTTCCGGAACGTCTGAAAATCAAATCGAGAAAGTGAATCGGCAATCACATTTTTAACACCAGGGATATGCTTACTTGAAAATGTAAAATTGTTAATTGCAGCTAACCAAGTGAGTTTACGCATTAGTTTCATAATATCTTGCACCTTTGATCGTCCTTTGTTTATAATGTTGACAGTAGATTCGTTATCACAATGAAAAACTATTCGTTTTCTCGTCCAATGTTTAGTCTATATAGAATCGACCACACTATTCCATTGCAAATTAATAATGGCAGAGGTCACCTGCTATATGACTTCACTCTTCATGCATGAGGCACCATAAGATGCACGTGAAAAATAGTTTTGTGTGTATAAAACCAATTTATTTAGGTGAATCTATATAAATAACCAATTAACCTTAAAAAATAACTCAAATACAGATTAAAACATTACTTGTATTTACATGTATAAGTTTTGTAGAAATTTAAAAAAAAAATAACCGATGAGAATTCCAATGTTTCTTAATCGATAACAATCTCATTATCCGTCAGTTCGCTCGTCTGTCCGCTCGTCATTCAAATATTTTCGACTCACCTTTTCTTCTAGTCTCGTTACACCAGAGTTATCGTGTTTACTGCGAACAATAATTACAAATGCGTATGGAACGTCTGGATAATCGAGACTACTTTTCTTCATGATTCACTAAACATTGAATTTCTTATAATTTTATTTTTTAGAATCTTAAATATGTGAGAAATAATATAAAAATTGACTATAGATTCATATGACAGATAACAGCACACACAAAAAATAAATAGAAATGTGTAGATAGTATTTAATTATGACGTTGGCGATTTTAATATTATTTTCTTCTTTCAGAGGCAAGAAATGGCCATGGATAATTTGCACTTTGCTTGTGTTGCTGGTGTTGAGAAGATGGTCAACCGGGGAAAAGATTTACTTTTTTCAGTTTACATACCCATTACATAATTTAATTGATGTTGTTGAAGAAATTGCAACTACTGGTCGGACAACAGAAAATCCATTGAACAATGTTACTAAGCATTATGTCATTAAAAAAGACCCGTTCCCAAAGAATTGTGGCAGTGAATCGTGTAAAAGTTTCGATATAGTTTTTATTGTCAAGTCATTTGTGGGCAATTTTGGCCAGAGGGTTGCTATTCGGAACACTTGGGGATCAAAGAAAAATCCACGTGTGAAAACGTTGTTCGTTTTAGGATATCTAGAAAGTTTTCAACCGTTCGTTGATTTTGAATATGAAAAATATGGCGATATGCTCCAGTTTGGATTCAAGGATACATACGATAGTCTAGTATATAAAACGATTCTTCCAATCGATTGGTTAGTGAAGCGTAATATTAACACTAAATATGTACATTTTCTAGATGATGATCGTCTAGTTAACACTCCGCGTTTGCTTCAGTTTGCCAATGATAATATTCAAACTACAGAAAAAAAGATCATAGGCTACAAAGTTATAATTTCAAGACCGTATAGAGATAAATCTTCAAAATGGTTTACGAGCTTGCAAGAATATCCTTTTGATTTTTGGCCGCAATATATAATCGGAGGAACAATATTGACGAATATGAGAGTAGTCAAAAGTCTTGCTTATTCCATTCCTTTTACAAGAATTATCCGAATGGAAGATGTTTTCATGGGAATCCTTTCAAAGCTACTTAAGATAAACGTTGTACATAATTGTGGCTTTATGCCATATTATACTTCTGGTTCTGATTTGAAAGATAAACTATCAAGTCCAGACTATAAATCTTATAATTCATTAATCGAAGGCTGGAAACAACTACAAAATTAATGTGCTGGAAAAAGACACAGACGAAGATCTCAATAGTGTATAAAGTGGTACGTTTCATCAAAATTCGCCGTTTCTTTGAGAAAAAGATTATGGGTTATTTCAGTGTTCAAACTCCAAAATGAAAATGACGTCACGTTATAATTAAATTCTGAACACAGCTGTTTGATTAACGCTTTTGAGAATACACATAGTTTGCTAATAGGTTTACATACAATCATATATGAGTGTTAATTGCATGTATATTAAGTTTCATATTTAAAATAGTCCATGTTTGTTATGTTTTTATCAAATACTTCAGAAAAGGCCGTTATTTGTTATAAACACTTTGACTAATCGAATGTTTGTAATATTTAATGAAAAGGTCGTAATTTTTTATGAGTAAACTATCAGCAAAAAGTATACATAAGCACTTTGAATAATCGAATGTTTGTAATACTTAGCAAAACATAACTAGCTATAAAAGAAAATTCGAAAGCCATGATATTTTATATGATATCAAATAACTTAAAAAGTTTGGTAATGGCATATTACTTGGCCCATGTCAATTTTAATGGTAGTGCTTCATCATACCAATACAGGCAAAACCCATATATAGTTGTGTCCTACCCACTGACAGAAAAAATATATGACATTAAGGTATTATAATTTTTATGAAATAATTTACGTATTAGATTTTATAGAAAAACGTTCTGAACTTTAGCGGTACTAAACCAAAATTGTCTGGACTTGAACGATGCATGACCAGAAATGTCCATAAAATGTATCAGAGTTGTCCTTAAAACTTTGTACTTTGGAGGCAGGAAACATAACTATGTTTTGCATTGTTTTGTTTTGACCTTATTGAAGTTCATTTTACTTAACGATGATTGAGGGACAACATTAAAGCATATCGATTATACTGCATGTTAACATAATATAACCCTGGTCATGTATGTTATTTTATACTTATATTTATTGTAACCAAGCTCATTTTTCTTATTGATTTTCGGCTACGATGATGTAGACACGTAAAAACAAAGATGTTTAAGGTATAGACAAATCGTTATCTAACATTTGTGTTTTTTTTTTATTGTTATATGTTATTGAATAAAAAGTTGTCTCACATTATTACTTCATTTAATTTATGATTTATATTAATAAGATATAAGAAGATGTGGTACGAATGCCAATGAGACAAAACAGATCGAAAATAAATTTACAACGCCATGGCTAAAAAAGAAAAAGACAAACAGACAAACAATAGTACACAAGACTCAGCATAGAAAACTATAGACTATGCAGCATGAACCCCATCAAAAACTGGGGGTGATCTTAGGTGCTCCGGAAGGGTAAGCAGATCCTTTTCTACGTCTGACACCCGTCGTGTGCTCATACTATTACAAACCAGGTAAATAGTCTTATTTGGTAGGTCACATTCGTGAAAAGGGAACGGGATTGTAGTTACAACATAAGGAACATATCCGATATCATATGTGAAACGGATATTCAATAACGATCAACCAACTCGTGATGGAGTCCGTAAAATTTATGAAGGGATGCTTTCCACTTCATCATTTGGAACTCTAGGTTTAATGGCTTCTTTTTAAGCAGCAACCCTCTATCCAGGAACTCATGATAGGAAATACAATCCCTGGAATAGCGTATCAATTGAGAGATACAACTCCGTATGCAGGCGCTGCTGGAATGTTGCATAGAAATTGAAAGTTCACATTAGGAAGCTGGACTCATCTCATATACACGACTTCTGTGTCACGTTTAAAAAATAAAATAAAAAAAATACTGAACCTCGAGGAAATTCATAATCATCTGCTATATCCATCAGTACATTGAAGTTGTGTTTCCAATTGCTGGATTTACTATACTATTCACGGTACTTTTCTATCCCAAATTCATGTATTTGGTTTTGATGTTATAATTGTTATTCCCATCGGATTTTGTATAATGCTTAGTCCGTTTCTGTGTATGTTACATTTTAATGTTGTGTCGTTGTTCTCCTCTTATATTTAATGCGTTTTCCTCAGTTTTAGTTTGTTACCACAATTTTGTTTTTTGTCCATAGATTTACGAGTTTTGAACAGCGGTATACTACTGTTGCCTTTATTTAGGCTAACGAGATTTCGGACCTTTGGATATTTTTTAGAGAAGTGTTATTGACAATGTTGAGGTCACTATTAGTCATATCGATATATGATTGTCCATGGCTGTAGCAGAGACATTGATTGGTGTTTTAGTTTAACATGGATTGCCAGTTTATATTTTTTCTATAGTTGATATTGGCTAGTACGTGTATGCATGGCTGTTGCTTGCTGATTTATCTGTTTTATTTTATCCAGTTGGTTCATATGTAAATACATATTCACAGCTGAAGCGTCAGATGGTCTACACCAACTTTCTTTACACAGTGGTTCTGCAACTTGTAGATTCTGACACTTAAAGGTTGCTGATCCAAGGACAGGTTCTGCTAGCAACACTGTTTACCGTCCATTTTAAGTTCTGTTATTTCGATATATGTCATATCTTAAGGTTTCTAGTATTAGATCGTTTGACACGGTACGTGGGTCAATTTAGGTCTTGGCAGAACGTCGACTTACCAGGAGTGTCAGTTAATAAACAAGTCTGTGAATCTTAAATTTTTTCTCCCTTATACCATTGATGTCTATTGAAGACCATTGTTGTTATTGAAGTTTTTATATTTGGGGCTCTTACAACTGCTTTTTATCACGTGTAGTTTATTTGCCTTCAGCAGCAAATATTTGGTACGGGTTCTGTTTTTAATTCCAGATGAGGTGCTTGAAAATGTTGCTAGGCGGCTTGTGTTACAGGTATGACAAATTCAAATTCCAATGTTAATAAAACTTAATAGATAACTTAAGCGCATGGGCAAATAGTAAATATGGCTTGCACGAACTTGTAACTAACAGAAAAAGGGAAAACAATCTATTAAAATTAACATATCATTTTACAAATTTGAAGATTCCGAAGCGTTTTCCTGTGTTTACATTCATGAAAAACAGCAACAAACATTTGAAAGCCAGGAAAGTTATATATTTAACACATAAAAAGTAACGGTTTTGCAATATATACACATTAAGAATTGTGTTATATACCTTCGCGGTCACTAATGACAAATCTTCTTTTGAAATTGATAAAATAGCAGAATATCCAGTTTCACAGTAAAGCAAAAGTAACAGTTTTCACTCGCGACAAGTTTTTGTTTTGCCAACAATGGCCGAAATGGACATTTGTCACATGAGCTAGAATAACTAGAAGGAGGATTGATTGATTGTTAATTGATTGTTTACTAGTTATGGCAATAATTTCATGGATGTTCGGGATAAGACAGAAGACAAGAAACAATACTAATGTTTCAAAAATGTAAGGTATCAGTAGTGTTAAATGGGGTTGCAAAATCCTCAAATCCACAAACAGAAGTCAAAGGAAAAGAAACGTTCGACTCAAATCTCAATTGACATTGGTTACCAGTTTTTCTACCGAGTTCGATGGTTCTCTCGTGGCTTTCCAGCTTCCTCTTTTAATAAAAAAAAAAACTTGCGACAACAAAAATAGCCTGTAGTGCTGTGAAAAGGGCATTAAACCACATGCACAATCAATCAATCATCAAATGCAAAATGTCAATGGAATGCTTAAAAGATTGATTTTGTTAATGATGTGGTTCATGTTCCCTAATATTCCTGGTGTTTCCCTATTGTGCTATTTTGTAGGGTTTAAGGATTTTATTCTGTTGCTGAATTTGGGAGTTTGTATGAGTGCGTATGTTAATTTGCGTGTATGATAGTGGATTTTGTGTTACATCGTTCCAGGTGGTTCCTGTTTGCGGAATTTTTTTACGCTATTCCAGGTGGTTCCAGTTTGTGGACTTTTGTAACATCATTTATGGTTCCTGTTTCGGATGTGAATTACATCATACCAGGAGATGTGTGAATTATCTTGGGTTAGTTGATCTCAAAACCCCTTTTAAGCTACTGATATTATATTGCATACTTAAATCAAATACTGTAGCACAAACATGGTATAGATATAGCAGAAAAATAGGTTCAGACGTGCAACACCTGATAATATAGTTTCCTATGGGTAGATACAAATCTTTTGGTTCAACTATATTAATAGTTGTTAAAGGTACCAATGATATCATTTGATACGCCCGACGCGCGTTTCATCTAAATAAGACTCATAAGTGACACTCAAATCAAAACAGTTATAAAGCTAAACAAGTACAAAGCTGAAGAGCATTAAGGACCAAAAATTCCAAAATTTATGCCAAATACGGCTAAGGTAATCTTTGCCTGGGATATATTAAGTTATGTTATTAATAATCTAGAGATGTAAGTTTTATTTGCATGATATGATACTGACTAGTTACATCCACAGACTTATCCATGATAAATTGCATTCGCTGATAGGCGCGTAAAAGTACTTGACAGACATTTGTTTAGGACATCTATAACTACAAGGAGAACACATCAACAGTTGTATTTACACCGGTGACATTTAACATGATTTTGGTGCAAAATGTTAAACAAAATAATAAAGAAAAATGACAAGAATATTCGTAGTGTGTCATCAGTAATAGAAAGGTTACGTAAAAGAGATACTTTGCATATATTGTCAACACAACATAAACCTTCAAAAACAACTCAAATATAGATTAAAACATTGCTTGTGTATACATGTATAAGTTTGGTAGAATTTTAAAAAAAACGTGTCCGACCGATGAGAATTCCAATGTTTCTTAATCGATAACAATCTCATTATCCGTCACTCGCCCGTCTGTCCGCTCGTCATTCAAATATTTTCGACTTACCTTTTCTTCATGATCTACTAAGCATTAATTTTTTGTAATATTTTTTTTTAGAATCTTAAATATATGAGAAATAATATAAAAATTGACTTTAGAGACATATGACAGATAACAGCAAACCAAAAAAATAAATAGAAATGTGTAAATAGTATTTAATAATGACGTTGACGATTTTAATATTATTTTCTTCTTCCAGAGGCAAGAAATGGCCATGGATAATTTGCACTTTGCTTGTGGTGCTGGTGTTGAGGAGATGGTCAACCGGAGAAAAGATTTACTTTTTTCAGTTTACATACCCATTACATAATTTAATTGATGTTGTTGAAGAAATCGCAACTACTGGTCGGACAACAGAAAATTCATTGAACAATGTTACTAAGCATTATGTCATTAAAAAAGACCCGTTCCCAAAAAACTGTGGCAGTGAATCGTGTGATAGTTTCGATATAGTTTTTATTGTCAAGTCCTTTGTGGGCAATTTTGGCCAGAGGGTTGCCATTCGGAACACTTGGGGATCAAAGAAAAATCCTCGTGTGAAAACGTTGTTCGTTTTAGGATATCTAGAAAGTTTTCAACCGTTCGTTGATTTTGAATATGAAAAATATGGCGATATTCTCCAGTTTGGATTCAAGGATACATACGATAGTCTAGTATATAAAACGATTATTCCTATCGATTGGTTAGTGAAGCGTAATATGAACACTAAATATGTACATTTTCTAGATGATGATCGTCTAGTTAACACCCGGCGTTTGCTTCAGTTTGCCAATGATAATATTGAAACTACAGAAAAAAAGATCATTGGACACAAAATGATAATTTCAAGACCGTATAGAGACAAATCTTCAAAATGGTTTACGAGTTTAGAAGAATATCCTTTTGATTATTGGCCCCAATATTTAATCGGAGGAACACTATTAACGAATATGAAAGTAGTCAAAAGTCTTGCTTATTCCATTCCTTTCACAAGAATTATCCGAATGGAAGATGCTTTCATAGGAATCCTTTCTAAGCTACTTAAGATAAACGTTGTACATAATTGTGGCTTTATGTCATATTATACTTCCGGTTCTGATTTGAAAGATAAACTATCAAGTCCAGACTATAAATCTTATAATTCATTAATCGAAGGCTGGAAACAACTACAAAGTTGAATTGTGGAGAAAAAGACACAGACGATGGATGATCTCAATAGTGTATAAAATGCTGCTTTTTATATTCGCCGTTTCATGGAGAAAAGGATTATGGGTCATTCCATTATTCGAACTCCAAAGTTAAAATGACTACACGTCATTGGTGAAATTCCATTCTTTACAACGGTTTTACCCAATTACAGCTTTTTATGCACGTTTTTGAGAATACTATTAATTTGTTGGATTCTGAAATGGCTAATTGATTAAATGACGATAAATAAGTGCTACATTACGTTTCATATTGAAAATAGTCCCTGTTGACGTTTTTATCAAATACTTCAGAAAAAGGCCGTTATTTGTTATAAACACTTTGAATAATCGAATGTTTGTAATATTTAATGAAAAAGGTCTTTATCTGTTATAAGTAAAACTTTCATCAAAAAGTATACATAAGCACTTTGAATAATCGAATGTTTGTTATACTTTTTGAAACACAAAATACTACTAAAGAGAATTCGGAAGCCATGATATCTTATTTGAAATCAAATTACTTAAAAGTTTGGTTATGGCATGTTGCTGTTTATGGTAGTGCTTCATCATACCAATACTGGCAAAACCGTGACATAAATACCAGTTTCCTGCACGCTGAGAGAAAAAAAAATAGATTATTAAGGGATGATTTAAATATTTTTTATGATATAATGTCGTATTAGATTTTTCTGGACTTTATAGGTGCTTTACCAAAATTGTCTGGACCTTAACGGTGCATGACCAGAAACACTTATAATTAGTAAGAGGCAAGAACCATAACTACATTTTGTTTTTGCCTTATCGAAAATCGATTATATTGCATGTTTCAAATAAAATAAAATATAATGTAACTCTGACCATGTATGTTATTTTATACTTATATTTTTTGTAACCAAGTTAATTTTTCTAATTGATTTGCGGTTACGACGATAGAGAAACGTGAAACTAAAGCTGTTTAAAATATTAAACAAATCGTTATCTGACAATAGTGTTATTTTTATGTAATATGTTATTAAATGAAAATGAATTCTCACTTTTTTTTATTATTCGATTTCAGCCATTTTGTTATTTAGAGATATATCATATCTTAAGGTTTCTAGTATTAGATCGTTTGACACGGTACGTGGGTCAATTTAGGTCTTGGCAGAACGTCGACTTACCAGGAGTGTCAGTTAATAAACAAGTCTGTGAATCTTAAATTTTTTCTCCCTTATACCATTGATGTCTATTGAAGACCATTGTTGTTATTGAAGTTTTTATATTTGGGGCTCTTACAACTGCTTTTTATCACGTGTAGTTTATTTGCCTTCAGCAGCAAATATTTGGTACGGGTTCTGTTTTTAATTCCAGATGAGGTGCTTGAAAATGTTGCTAGGCGGCTTGTGTTACAGGTATGACAAATTCAAATTCCAATGTTAATAAAACTTAATAGATAACTTAAGCGCATGGGCAAATAGTAAATATGGCTTGCACGAACTTGTAACTAACAGAAAAAGGGAAAACAATCTATTAAAATTAACATATCATTTTACAAATTTGAAGATTCCGAAGCGTTTTCCTGTGTTTACATTCATGAAAAACAGCAACAAACATTTGAAAGCCAGGAAAGTTATATATTTAACACATAAAAAGTAACGGTTTTGCAATATATACACATTAAGAATTGTGTTATATACCTTCGCGGTCACTAATGACAAATCTTCTTTTGAAATTGATAAAATAGCAGAATATCCAGTTTCACAGTAAAGCAAAAGTAACAGTTTTCACTCGCGACAAGTTTTTGTTTTGCCAACAATGGCCGAAATGGACATTTGTCACATGAGCTAGAATAACTAGAAGGAGGATTGATTGATTGTTAATTGATTGTTTACTAGTTATGGCAATAATTTCATGGATGTTCGGGATAAGACAGAAGACAAGAAACAATACTAATGTTTCAAAAATGTAAGGTATCAGTAGTGTTAAATGGGGTTGCAAAATCCTCAAATCCACAAACAGAAGTCAAAGGAAAAGAAACGTTCGACTCAAATCTCAATTGACATTGGTTACCAGTTTTTCTACCGAGTTCGATGGTTCTCTCGTGGCTTTCCAGCTTCCTCTTTTAATAAAAAAAAAAACTTGCGACAACAAAAATAGCCTGTAGTGCTGTGAAAAGGGCATTAAACCACATGCACAATCAATCAATCATCAAATGCAAAATGTCAATGGAATGCTTAAAAGATTGATTTTGTTAATGATGTGGTTCATGTTCCCTAATATTCCTGGTGTTTCCCTATTGTGCTATTTTGTAGGGTTTAAGGATTTTATTCTGTTGCTGAATTTGGGAGTTTGTATGAGTGCGTATGTTAATTTGCGTGTATGATAGTGGATTTTGTGTTACATCGTTCCAGGTGGTTCCTGTTTGCGGAATTTTTTTACGCTATTCCAGGTGGTTCCAGTTTGTGGACTTTTGTAACATCATTTATGGTTCCTGTTTCGGATGTGAATTACATCATACCAGGAGATGTGTGAATTATCTTGGGTTAGTTGATCTCAAAACCCCTTTTAAGCTACTGATATTATATTGCATACTTAAATCAAATACTGTAGCACAAACATGGTATAGATATAGCAGAAAAATAGGTTCAGACGTGCAACACCTGATAATATAGTTTCCTATGGGTAGATACAAATCTTTTGGTTCAACTATATTAATAGTTGTTAAAGGTACCAATGATATCATTTGATACGCCCGACGCGCGTTTCATCTAAATAAGACTCATAAGTGACACTCAAATCAAAACAGTTATAAAGCTAAACAAGTACAAAGCTGAAGAGCATTAAGGACCAAAAATTCCAAAATTTATGCCAAATACGGCTAAGGTAATCTTTGCCTGGGATATATTAAGTTATGTTATTAATAATCTAGAGATGTAAGTTTTATTTGCATGATATGATACTGACTAGTTACATCCACAGACTTATCCATGATAAATTGCATTCGCTGATAGGCGCGTAAAAGTACTTGACAGACATTTGTTTAGGACATCTATAACTACAAGGAGAACACATCAACAGTTGTATTTACACCGGTGACATTTAACATGATTTTGGTGCAAAATGTTAAACAAAATAATAAAGAAAAATGACAAGAATATTCGTATTGTGTCATCAGTAATAGAAAGGTTACGTAAAAGAGATACTTTGCATATATTGTCAACACAACATAAACCTTCAAAAACAACTCAAATATAGATTAAAACATTGCTTGTGTATACATGTATAAGTTTGGTAGAATTTTAAAAAAACGTGTCCGACCGATGAGAATTCCAATGTTTCTTAATCGATAACAATCTCATTATCCGTCACTCGCCCGTCTGTCCGCTCGTCATTCAAATATTTTCGACTTACCTTTTCTTCATGATCTACTAAGCATTAATTTTTTGTAATATTTTTTTTTAGAATCTTAAATATATGAGAAATAATATAAAAATTGACTTTAGAGACATATGACAGATAACAGCAAACCAAAAAAATAAATAGAAATGTGTAAATAGTATTTAATAATGACGTTGACGATTTTAATATTATTTTCTTCTTCCAGAGGCAAGAAATGGCCATGGATAATTTGCACTTTGCTTGTGGTGCTGGTGTTGAGGAGATGGTCAACCGGAGAAAAGATTTACTTTTTTCAGTTTACATACCCATTACATAATTTAATTGATGTTGTTGAAGAAATCGCAACTACTGGTCGGACAACAGAAAATTCATTGAACAATGTTACTAAGCATTATGTCATTAAAAAAGACCCGTTCCCAAAAAACTGTGGCAGTGAATCGTGTGATAGTTTCGATATAGTTTTTATTGTCAAGTCCTTTGTGGGCAATTTTGGCCAGAGGGTTGCCATTCGGAACACTTGGGGATCAAAGAAAAATCCTCGTGTGAAAACGTTGTTCGTTTTAGGATATCTAGAAAGTTTTCAACCGTTCGTTGATTTTGAATATGAAAAATATGGCGATATTCTCCAGTTTGGATTCAAGGATACATACGATAGTCTAGTATATAAAACGATTATTCCTATCGATTGGTTAGTGAAGCGTAATATGAACACTAAATATGTACATTTTCTAGATGATGATCGTCTAGTTAACACCCGGCGTTTGCTTCAGTTTGCCAATGATAATATTGAAACTACAGAAAAAAAGATCATTGGACACAAAATGATAATTTCAAGACCGTATAGAGACAAATCTTCAAAATGGTTTACGAGTTTAGAAGAATATCCTTTTGATTATTGGCCCCAATATTTAATCGGAGGAACACTATTAACGAATATGAAAGTAGTCAAAAGTCTTGCTTATTCCATTCCTTTCACAAGAATTATCCGAATGGAAGATGCTTTCATAGGAATCCTTTCTAAGCTACTTAAGATAAACGTTGTACATAATTGTGGCTTTATGTCATATTATACTTCCGGTTCTGATTTGAAAGATAAACTATCAAGTCCAGACTATAAATCTTATAATTCATTAATCGAAGGCTGGAAACAACTACAAAGTTGAATTGTGGAGAAAAAGACACAGACGATGGATGATCTCAATAGTGTATAAAATGCTGCTTTTTATATTCGCCGTTTCATGGAGAAAAGGATTATGGGTCATTCCATTATTCGAACTCCAAAGTTAAAATGACTACACGTCATTGGTGAAATTCCATTCTTTACAACGTTTTTACCCAATTACAGCTTTTTATGCACGTTTTTGAGAATACTATTAATTTGTTGGATTCTGAAATGGCTAATTGATTAAATGACGATAAATAAGTGCTACATTACGTTTCATATTGAAAATAGTCCCTGTTGACGTTTTTATCAAATACTTCAGAAAAAGGCCGTTATTTGTTATAAACACTTTGAATAATCGAATGTTTGTAATATTTAATGAAAAAGGTCTTTATCTGTTATAAGTAAAACTTTCATCAAAAAGTATACATAAGCACTTTGAATAATCGAATGTTTGTTATACTTTTTGAAACACAAAATACTACTAAAGAGAATTCGGAAGCCATGATATCTTATTTGAAATCAAATTACTTAAAAGTTTGGTTATGGCATGTTGCTGTTTATGGTAGTGCTTCATCATACCAATACTGGCAAAACCGTGACATAAATACCAGTTTCCTGCACGCTGAGAGAAAAAAAAATAGATTATTAAGGGATGATTTAAATATTTTTTATGATATAATGTCGTATTAGATTTTTCTGGACTTTATAGGTGCTTTACCAAAATTGTCTGGACCTTAACGGTGCATGACCAGAAACACTTATAATTAGTAAGAGGCAAGAACCATAACTACATTTTGTTTTTGCCTTATCGAAAATCGATTATATTGCATGTTTCAAATAAAATAAAATATAATGTAACTCTGACCATGTATGTTATTTTATACTTATATTTTTTGTAACCAAGTTAATTTTTCTAATTGATTTGCGGTTACGACGATAGAGAAACGTGAAACTAAAGCTGTTTAAAATATTAAACAAATCGTTATCTGACAATAGTGTTATTTTTATGTAATATGTTATTAAATGAAAATGAATTCTCACTTTTTTTTATTATTCGATTTCAGCCATTTTGTTATTTAGAGATATATCATTCTTTTCATTTTAAAATACAAGGAGTCGTAATCTGAATTGAACGATCTTTTGGATATTTGTGAAATTTTGTATACAACATACCCCTTTCAATCTGGGTTTACATCACTGTTCCAAATAATTGGAGAGTTGAGTCTCACATGTTCAATCCGCCTCATTCTTGTGTCTGTTCTAAGTCAGGAGCATATAATTCAGGGGTTGTATTCGATTAATGTTTGTCCTATTTGTTTTTCGGAAATTGCTTTGTTTTGAATTATGCCATATTCTTGATGTAAAAATAAGGAGATGTTGTATGCCACAGTAGGAACATTTTATGTGGTTATTTCGTTGCGAGTCGTAGCTGTTTTTCGTAAATTATTGTACTACTAGTATAAACCAGGCTGATCGTTTTCTATTCTAAATCGTTTTACTATTTTTCATCATGGACCTTTTAAATGTTACTGTACGATATTTGGTTTGATTTTTGTTAAAGGTAGTACATCTACGTTGACCTGTAAATGTATATATATCTTTTTTATTTTGGTGTTTCGGTGGACATTTTTTTAAGTATACCCTGACATTTACATAGGTAATCTGCATCTGATTATCGACCAATGAAAACTAGATAATATTGCAAGATATCCAGTGAATGCAAAAAAAGGAGTTTTGACATTTCTCTAAACTGTCTCGATAGTTGATTTAGTTATTTTTCTCTATGGAATTTATTATTTTATCATTCAGTCTTTTATAGCTTACTATACGGGTTTAGTTTGTTCTTTTTTTAAAAGTAACTAATTCTATGGAAACTATGAGATGTGGTAGAATTGCCAATTAGATACATATACAGCATTGGTCGTCGTTAGGAATATGCATAGCATACTGCTTCTGGACGCTAAGAAACCAACAAACATTGAAACAATCAATCACCAGAGTTTGATTTACGTGGATTTAACCAATTAAACGTCACTGTACCGCCTTCAACAATGAGAATACCGCATACGTAAAGTCAGCTTGGCCCGGACAAGAAAAATGTAAAACAATCCAAACAAAATTAAAAAAACGCCAATTGATAAGAATACAATTCAATAGAAGAGAGCCGTATTGTAGTGGTTAGTGCATCGGACTACTAACACAAAGGTTCCTGGTTCGATTGCCGTCTGGGATGAAAATTTCAGGGACTGAATTTTCGGCTCTCCCTTGACACCATTTGCGAGTATGGTCTTAAGGAATCTAGTCCGTCGGAAGGGGACGATAAATGTCTGACTCGTGTTAAGAGAGAGCTATATCTCTTGCACGTTAAAGACACCCTTGTAGATTTCGAAAAAGAGCAGGCTAATGCCGCTACAAGGCAGCACTCGCACTCGCAAAGTGGAAAGAGATTAATATAAGTTGCAAAACGTGTTTCCCAATCCCCTATAAATAAATATGTTTAAACTAATACAATTCAAGAAAAAACTAATACGACAAATATGAATCAACAACAACATTTATGTACGTATGTTAGGGTTGCACATGTGTGTGAGTGCTCAATCTTCCCTCTTATTTAGGACAGTGTTGTAACAGAACAGCAAAATAATATCATAAGTATCAGTTAAAAAGGTTCAAAAGGAAAGTTCAGAGCACAAAATAGCTTAAATAAAAAAATATGAGTACAAGCAATTACTAAAAGCTTGTTCAAAGCCAATAACAACTTATAAATGAATCTATCTCTCCTGCAAATTGGAGGATATATCTTTCAGTTAATAAGATATTCTCTAACTTTGTTTTTCTGGTTAATCGAATTGTTTTTAAATACTCAATAATAGTAAAACATCAGCTAAGTAGTCAGTGCTTCTGTATTGCCTATGGCATGGTATTGGTTGCAAAAAATTGATATTTTTTCATTTAAATGCAATATTTCTTATTTAATTGGTATATTTCTTCATTTAAATGCAATATTTTTTTATCTGAATGGTATATTTTTTCCTTTATATGCAATATTTTTTATTTAAATGGTATAATTTTTCATTCAAATGGTATATTTTTTCATTCAAATGGTATAATTTTTCATTTACTAGAAAATGGTATAATTTTCATTCAAATGCAATATTTTTCATTCAAATGCAATATTTTTTATTCAATTGGTATAGCAGTTTTTTTTTTATCTATATGCAATAATTGCATTATGGGAAATTCTTTGAAGTCATAAGGTCAAATATGCAACAACGTTTGTGATTTGTCAGAAATTGTTTGCCAATGGAGATCCCTTCTTTCTAAACATAGGTGACCAAGAATTACAAAACGCGTCAGAATATCGCTCCTCTGACTAAATCTGGCGTTCGTGCGAGTCTTGCACTGGCTGTTAAAATCTTGCGGTCAAAACTAGTATTTCTATTGTCAAATGCCGTTTGTTGCTTTGTTATACATATTTGTGTTTCGTTCATTTTTTTGTACATTAATTCGGCCGTTAGTTTTCTCAATTGAATTGTTTTACATTTTTGATTTCTGGGCCTTTTATAGCGGACTATGCGGTGTAGGCTTTGCTTAATGTCGAAGGCCTTACGGTGACTTATAGCTGTTGATTTCTGTGTCATTTGGTCTCTTGTGGAGAGTTGTCTCATTTGCAATCATACCACATCTTCGTTTTTATATGAACCCTGCCATATTCTTTATTTGCCTGTCCCAGGTCAGGAGTTTGTAGTTTATTGGTTGTCGTTGGTTCCTGTCTTGACTCATATTTGATATTTTGTAAATTGTTTTGTTAAGAATAATTAGGCTGTTAGTTTTTTCGTTTGAATTGTTCACACTTTTCGTGTCGTTTTTTTTATAGACGACTTTACAGTATCAGGTTTTTGTCATTGTTGAAGGCCTTACGATTGTCTATAATGGCTAACATCCACTTCATATTTGAACTCCGGTGGATAGTTGCCTTATAAGCAATCATTTTCCATCTATTTATTTTTATATTATACACGTGACTTCTGTTTTCCTGAACATGCATGAAATATTTGTCACTGGGCGTTAACATTAGCATCAATCAATCAATCAATCTAAACTTGTGTTAAATAAGAGAAAACCCATTGATATTTATTTGCTGGGGTGGGGGACAGAAGGATTCATACCTATAATGGTTTACTTATTTTTAAATTGTTATTTAGATGGAGGGTTTTCTCATTGGCACTCACACCCCATCTTCCTATATCTATGGTTGCCTGGTAAGAGCTAAAAAATAGGCATGATTAGCGACAGATTAAACTGAATAATAATGCCCTCTCTTCCCTTCTCGATCCTTCATCTATAAATTTAAACTGACCACCACGGAATAGCCCAATAGTGTTGAAAGTAGCGTTATTGTCCGTGTAGTTCTTATATTTATCCAGCTTATCGTCCTACTAAGTCTGTCATACCATAAAAACGTTTATAAAACAGCTCACATTAAAAAAAAACGCGTCCCTTTGCTATTGTATTTTTATAATACCTACTTTATTACATGACCTGGGACTAATGACATCTATCTATAAGTCCTAGCATATATTAATTATTATAAATTGAATATGTTTCTTATTTTAATAACCACATATGATGTTAGTCACCATTTATCAGGACATGAATTGGGTTTGTATAGAGAGAAGGGACGACATCAGAAAATCAATGAAAGATAACAAACTAAATTCAAATAATTTGGGGAGGGGGTCAAAATTGCTGAAGGTTTTGTTTAATTAACATCGATTTTATATATCTCCTTATTGGTCAATAAAATTTTTCCCAAATTAAGTTTAGAAAGGGGGTAGGGGAGTAAGTGAAAAAACTAAATGAATTAAGTTTTTTTTTTATCCTACATTGAACTTTTGATGTAGACTTAGTCCCTAATGTGCAAAAAATAGATAAGAGCGAGACCAAATCTATAGATAACATAATAAAGAAATGATGAAATATACAGAACACGTTGATTGACTTTTGGTTGCCTTATATCCAGTGGCAAATATGTCACGCATGTTTAGGAAAAGTATAATAGAGATCAAAGGATAAAGAATAGAGTTAAATGGTAAAAACTAAAAGATATAGCACTATAGAAACGATCTTTGATCTGAAACCCCTACCCTCACACACACGAATGCTTTGATTTCAGAGTTATAAGCCAAATTCTATATTTTACCCCTATGTTCTATTTTAAGCCATGACGGCCATCTTGGTTGGCTGGCCGGGTCAACGGACACATTTTTTAAACTGCATACCCTAATGATGATTGTGGTTTCGTTACATTTGCCTCATTAGTTTCAGAGGAGAAGATTTTTGTAAAATATAACAAAAATTTAAGAAAAATTGTTAAACATTTACTATAAAGGGCAATTACTCCTTAAGGGGTCAATTGACCATTTTGATCATGTTGACTTATTTGTGGATCTTACTTTGCTGAACATTATTCCTGTACACAGTTTACCTCTATCTATAATAATATTAAAAAGATAATAACCAAAAAACGACAAAATTACCTTAAAATTACCAATTTAGGGACAGCAACCCAACAACAGGTTCTCCGATTCATCTGAAAATTTCAGAGCAGATAGATCTTGACCTGATAAACAATTTGACCCATGTCAGATTTTCTCTAAATGCTTTGGTTTCAGAGATATAAGCCAAAATCTACATTTTACCCCTATGTTCTATTTTATGCCATGGCATCCATCTTGGTTGGTTGGCCAGGTCACCAGACACATTTTTTAAACTAGATACCCCAATGATGATTGTGGCCCAGTAGTTTCTTCTTCCAGGAGAAAATTTTTGTAAAAGTTAACGACGACGGACGGGCCAGGTGAGCTAAAAAGGAGGAAAGGAGAGGGGTTGGGTGGGTGGAGGTGGGGAGGGGTGTGTGGAACGCAAACATACATGAGTATGCGGTATGGACTTTGTTCATTAGTGAAGGCCGTAGGGCACCTATAGTAGTAAACTTATGTGTCATTTGGTCTTTTGTTGAGAGTTGTCTCATTGACAATCATACCACATCTTCTTTTTTATATGTTTACCCCTGTCAAGAGTGACCAATGGTTGTCGATGATTGCTTTCTGACATATTTGTATTTTGTTCAAAGTTGTAGTTAAAATCAGGCCGAAGGTATTCGTTTTTTTTAATCGTGTACATTTTTATAGCTAGTATTCGTTATGGGTTTTGCTCGTTGTTGAAGTTTATACTTTGATTTACAATTGTCCACATCGCGTTTCATTCTATAGTTAGTTTTTATCAGTCATATTTGAAAAGCAAGTCAAGGTTGTTTTTTTATACAGTCGAAATTTATTGGAGACAGTGTATTTATACAGGAAGAAATTAGAGGTACCAGTAGTTAAAGTCATATAATTACATTAGATGTATGTTTCATTATAATATTTTATTCTGATTGGCTAACTGCACATCACGTGTTATTCCGTAAGCAGTTGCATTGCTCAATACAACTTTTCACTCATGATAACACGTGCTCCAACAATAAAGTGCACAGGTGAATTAAATAATAAAATATATAAAATTTGTGTTTTCATGGTCATAGCTAAAAAAATGTAATTATAAGTATTGAATGCTTCTTTTTGTAACTTTATGGGGTTGTAAAAGCGTTGACCGTGCGTACATTTTTAGAATGAAGCGCTTCCGCGCTTCATACAAAATGTACTTCGGTCAACGCTTTTACAACCCTATAAAGTTACAAAAAGAAGCATTCAATTCTTAAATAAAACCTCAAATTAAAAAAAAATGTGTATATGTTTTTTATAACTGAAAGGATAGTTTTCATTATACAACTTATGTACATATACTTTTTTTTGAGGAAAATTCTTTAATTCGTCCACATTTAGAAGAAGTTTACTTTTTTTTAATTGCTTCCTTCCAGGAAGCAATTCGCCCGACATATTTTCCGTATGCATAGTGACCTGAGCGTGACACTCCTCATAAAACTCCGGTGATCGCAATACACATGGATCTGTCATTAAAATAAACAATGATTATACATGTTTAACACGTGCTCAATACCCATGCTTTTTGTTATTCGTTTACTATAAGGTGACAATCGGTAAACTTCGGCTTCAAAACACGACATTTAATGAGCATCCATTTTGTTAAATCATAACAGACAGAGAGATTGACTATTATACGATATATTTGCGTAAAAAATTATAAAATTGTGCACAGAGGAGTAAGTTTATGATAAATACATGCATTGGTTCAAGAATTGGATAAACATTTTGTTTCACCACTCACTCGTTTCTTATGACTTTAAATAGTCTTACCTCGTATATTTAACTGAAATAAACCAGTCAAACCTTTATTGTCGTTATAAATGTCGCTTTACTTTAAGCACATTTTAAAACTGTTTTAGTTAACATGTCATGTAGAGAATCATCAATTCAAGGACATTTAATATCTTAAATAAAATTGTTCTAATTAGATATATTCTCATCTGATATTGGACGGAAGATGTTGGCCTTGGTTATGTAATATAAGTTACGATTATTTGAAAATGCTTATTAAACAGCCAAATGGATGTACAAAAGTAAAAATATGAGTCATAGATCCGATTGAATACAATTATCTGTCCAATTTTATTGATTTTGTAACATTTGTTTCAAATATGACCAACATTTTATCCAAAATCACCAGCACCGTATCAGGACCCACCAGCACAGTATCAGGACATGAATAAACTGAGAAACTGAAACAGGAGCATTTTTGTTACATTTTGTCAGTTCTAGATTGTCTGAAAATAAGCATTTTTTTTGTTATGCTCACTGAAACAGTTTAGAGGGTGATATTTTTAATGGTTTGCCTATGAACCCATAAGAAACAAAATAAAAAAATCTCAACTGTTTCCTCCCATTCTTTATGAGAAAAAACGTCAAAAATCATAATTTTCGTCTTTGTTTACATATTTTCGATGATCACCAGCACCGGTCGGGACCGAATCACCAGCACAATACGTTTTCTCGCAGGACAGCCTTACCCACCGTGACAATTATTGCATGTTTTAAAACTCCGGTTTACAAGAAAAACGACGGCTGTATCTCATTATTTATTTTGCGAATACACATATAGTGTTTAAATATTTAAACCCGACCAATGACCATATCTGGACACTTCATTGATGAGTTCATCCCAAAACACCTTTCTTCTACAGCTGGACTTGTATATGACTATCGAACCGTTTAAACCCCGCCAAGACAAGTAAAATAAATCAAGTAATAATAGAAAACAAGAGTGCACACGCTAAAATGTCTCGCCTTCTTTACTTAGCATTGATACTATGTTGATAGTCCTAAATAAAGAGCTTTAATACAACTATAACATAAATTTGACATGATCCAAGAAAATGAGGCCAAGTTCATGCACACCTTACAATCATTCAATACACTACATATAGTTGAGTATTGCTTATAGTTTCTATGAAGCAGACTTGGTACTTTCCGATGAACTTTTTTTTTTAGAAGAAAAAAAAGAAGTAACCTTCTTTGAAACACCCCTGGTTCATCATCTTTCTACTCAGACACCAGTGACGTTTTAAAAAATCTGAGTAGGAGCTATAACCCTGACTTCCGAATAAGTTGGGAAATGTATACCCCATATTCATATGAAGTTGGTATATTGCTACTAAGGTGGGGAAATTGATTATTTCAAAACTAAAATCGTTTCGTTTGTGATAAATTCTAGTTCTGAAATGACTACAACTTTGAGGTATAAGTTTGAAAATGAGGCAGAGTAAGTCATGTGAATTTTTTTTAATTTCTAGTTCTGGGGATATATGTGTGGAACCCAATTAGAAAAGTTCGGATTGTTAATGGAAAGAACATCATCAATATATCTGAATGTAAAATTAAATAACATAGGTTCTTAAATCTTCTTGTTTTGACAAGTTCTGAAGGAACTCCGATTCATATTAAAAAAAGAAGAGGTCCACGAGAAGAGGCACATAGTTCGTTCCCTTAAGAATGCCGATATTTTGTTGAAAAAAAATCTACCTCCAAATTCAACAAATATGTTGTCAATAAGAAATCTAGCCTACTGATCTGTGTAGCATGTCTTACGTTTTTGTTCACTATTAACACAATATGCCTTATGGTATCCCAAAGTAATAAAGAAGTTATTTAGTACCTCAGGAAAAGATTACCTTAGCTGTATTTGGCAAAACTTTTAGGAATTTTTGGTCCTCAAGGCTCTTCAATTTTTGATTCGAGCATCACTGATAAGTCTTTTGTAGACGAAACGCGCGTCTGGTGTAAATAAAAAAAAATCAATCCTGGTATCTATGATGAGTTTATTTAGAGTGTTTAAGAATCCACATATGGTAAATACCATTTCGCTAGTAAACAGTTTTACATTATTTCTGAAGACCCTCTTTCAATGCGGTTAGAATTTCTGTCAATCTAATGGACAATTCTTTAGCCAAACATGCAGAATCGGCAATATACCGTTGTTTGTACGGAATTTTGTAAAACTTAGGTATCAAATACAAACAAGGTAAGTCTTCTGATTTGGTGTTCAATGTAATGATCATAAAAGTTATTAAGGAATTATGATTCGCCGAAATCTCATCTTTGTCAAACGATACGTTTTTGTATGTTGGATTACCTGAGTGTTCATTTATTCCGAATTATTTTACAAGACACTAGTAGTAATACGATTAGGATATGCATTTGTAAAGCTTTTTAATTATTTACTTAGCTATTGGTTTATGATAAAATCAAATGATAAAAAGAAATTTCAAATTGAAGATATGAGATATCAAAGGAAGAAATAAGAGAGAGTCAATAAAGGATTATAAAGGTGGAATATAACTACAGTTTCTGTTATTGATGATCATCAAATTCAGATTCTTTAACATTGTTGTTGTGCAATGTTGACCTTTGTATTTTTCAGAATGTTGTTTGGCTTCTGTCCCGGTGACATATTCCTTCGTTCCTGTTATTGATGTCTTTGTAATGGCTTTAATCCATCACTGCGTCCGAAATACCTAAGTGTCTAGAATAATTCGTGTAGATTATTGGGTTTTCTACACATTGATATCGTGAAATATCAGCCCCGAGCAACCACGTATACCTTTTTGGCGAGTGAGCGCAGACAACAAGGTAAAAGCTTTTGCTTCGAGTGGCTGATATTTTACTATATTTATACGAAGAAAAACCGATTATCTGTTTACCGTTCTATTACACAGGCAAATTTTGTTCACGTGAATATCACGTGAAATTTTTCACGTGAGATTCACCTCAAACGAGCTTATACGTGAAATTCACGTGAAAAAAATTTCACGTGAATTTCACGTGAATCTGGTGTGAAATTCACGTGAATTGAGATTTCACGTGAAATTCACGTGAAATTTTACATGTGAAATTCACGTGAATTGAGCCTTCACGTGAAACTCACGTGAAATTAACTTGAATCGAGCTTCTTTTAAAAAAAATGAAGTTAATGTGAATTCAGCTTCAATCACACAAATTTCACAGGATTTGAGCTAATTTAACATTCTTCTTAGTCTTGACCATGTGTTCATACTTCCATCCTATTTCTACTTTCTTTGTTTTCAAATGTTTTTGGTCTTAAACAAAGAAAGCAATAAAACCATCACAGGTTATAAATAATATCCAGGGCACCTTAGTTCACTCCTAGAACTATTTTGGTTGTGTTGGAGTCTCAATCCTTATTTGTAAATGATTTATGGACTTTATAGGAGATGTTTGCACTGATGTATATTTCATTTCAGTTGATTTTTATTATGTATGTATGAATAAGTCATATTGTGTGGTCATCAGTTTTGATACAAACCAATCACATAATATGGAAAAGTACCTGCACAAGATGCCAATTCTTTTTAAGAAGGTTTTAAAAACAATGAAAAAAGAAAAAACAGTTCACCTCGCAACATATGCATGTACCCATTTAAAGCCAGAAAGCGTTTCAGTGGTTGTATTAAATTTCATCTTAACTAAAAGAAAATATTCAAAGAATTTGATGTTGATGGCTATTCTCGACTCATAGATCATGGTCTTTATGACACCAGTCTTTTGTTGAGGACTGCATGTTAGAACCTAAATGCCTTCAATTGTTGTTGTGTAATTCATTGCTGTCTGATTGATGTTTACCTCATATCTATTGTACTAATAAACTAAAATAGAAAGTTCTGTGAAATATAGCTGATATACAAATGTACCATATTGAAAGTCTCTCTGTAATTTACAATCATTTACTTCTTATTTCATATATGCAAAAATAGTTTGTTTTTCTCATTTTAACCCTGATCTTAAGGTTAATGCATAATGTTGATCTCAAAGCTTGGCTGCACAATAAGCTAAAAAAAATTGTTATTTCATTTTTTTTTATATAAAATTCATTTTAAAACATTTTCATTTTTTACTGTAACATGTATGTTGACACAATAATTTGAATTGTATTATAATTCTGAAAGTACTTGAGGTTGAAAAAAAATACACAATAGTTAATTCCAGTTGGTTTACACTTATTGAATACACCACTACTTTGACTCTGTTAATAATGTTTAAGACTCCTCTTCTGCATATAATTGCTTTTTGTTCCCAAGGATTCCTTCATACATTTGCAGTTATCCTCCTAAGATGTTGCTCCAATAATAAAATCCTGTAATGCATACTTAGCAATCAGACTCTTGGAATACTTCCTACAGTTCCTGTAATATAACAAAATCAGCATGTTTGTATTTGTAGTCAAGCAAAAAAGATTACATCAATTTAACATGTTTAATCTCCAATAATTTATCAAACTTATAAAAGGAGATAACTGTATTGTATTTTAAGCTTTGACATGAATTCGCCGTTTTAATGTAATTTTATCCGAATTCTAATGCATTACAAAAAGAAATAATACGATAAAACTAGGAAAAATGTCTAAATTTGACAAATAAAAAAAAATCCGCGTAGCTTCATGAACGATTTTGGCGCAAAGACGTCATAGGTAAACGTGACGTCATACAAATGAAAACTTACAAACTGGAGGTTATTATGTTACCTGTACGTTTCAAATTCGGATAAAATTACATTAAAACGGCGAATTCGAGGTAGGTGTTGTTTTATTTTCGATTATGTAGTAGTAATCGAACATTTGTTGATTCAATCATTTCAAAATGGTTGTCCCTCCTTAGTTACGCCTGGTCAACTGTGGATTTGACGGCAACTTTTAGCCAATGAAAAAAATTGTTACATACAAATTGCATTAGAATACAGTTATCTCCTTTTATGTGCATTTTACATAGACAAATAAAATCGTATAATATAATCAAAATGAGGATGTTAATTTGATGTATGCCTTTTTGTGCTTCTTCGTTACATTTGTTGTTTTTATAGTGATTAAGATGATAACACAATGTTGACTGCTGTACCCCTATTTCTGACATTTTTACCTATTGTGTCTGTTTGTTTTGTTCACGCATCGGTTACAATATAATGGAATTTGATGCGACTGTCATACAAGTGAGAGGTTTAGCTAGCTATAAAACCAGGTTCAATCCACCATTTTCTACATTTGAAAATGCCTGTACCAAGTCAGGAATATGACAGTTCTTGTCCATTCATTTTTGATGCGTTTTGTTATTTGATTTTGCCATGTGATTATGGACTTTCCGAATTGATTTTCCTCTGAGTTCAGTATTTTTGTGATTTTACTTTTTATAAGTTTGATAAATCATTGGAGATTAAACATGTTAAATTGATGTAATCTTTTTTGCTTGACTACAAATACAAACATGCTGATTTTGTTATATTACAGGAACTGTAGGAAGTATTCCAAGAGTATGATTGCTAAGTATGCATTACAGGATTTTATTATTGGAGCAACATCTTAGGAGGATAAGTGCAAATGTATGAAGGAATCCTGGGGAACAAAAAGCAATTATATGCAGAAGAGGAGTCTTAAACATTATTAACAGAGTCAAAGTAGTGGTGTATTCAATAAGTGTAAACCAACTGGAATTAACTATTGTGTATATTTTTTCAACCTCAAGTACTTTCAGAATTATAATACAATTCAAATTATTGTGTCAATATACATGTTACAGTAAAAAATGAAAATGTTTTAAAATAAATTTTATATAAAAAAAATGAAATAACAAATTTTTTTAGCTTATTGTGCAGCCAAGCTTTGAGATCAACATTATGCATTAACCTTAAGATCAGGGTTAAAATGAGAAAAACAAACTATTTTTGCATATATGAAATAAGAAGTAAATGATTGTAAATTACAGAGAGACTTTCAATATGGTACATTTGTATATCAGCTATATTTCACAGAACTTTCTATTTTAGTTTATTAGTACAATAGATATGAGGTAAACATCAATCAGGCAGCAATGAATTACACAACAACAATTGAAGGCATTTAGGTTCTAACATGCAGTCCTCAACAAAAGACTGGTGTCTTAAAGACCATGATCTATGAGTCGAGAATAGCCATCGACATCAAATTCTTTGAATATTTTCTTTTAGTTAAGATGAAATTTAATACAACCACTGAAACGCTTTCTGGCTTTAAATGGGTACATGCATATGTTGCGAGGTGAACTGTTTTTTTCTTTTTTCATTGTTTTTAAAACCTTCTTAAAAAGAATTGGCATCTTGTGCAGGTACTTTTCCATATTATGTGATTGGTTTGTATCAAAACTGATGACCACACAATATGACTTATTCATACATACATAATAAAAATCAACTGAAATGAAATATACATCAGTGCAAACATCTCCTATAAAGTCCATAAATCATTTACAAATAAGGATTGAGACTCCAACACAACCAAAATAGTTCAAGTGATCTAAGGTGCCCTGGATATTATTTATAACCTGTGATGGTTTTATTGCTTTCTTTGTTTAAGACCAAAAACATTTGAAAACAAAGAAAGTAGAAATAGGATGGAAGTATGAACACATGGTCAAGACTAAGAAGAATGTTAAATTAGCTCAAATCCTGTGAAATTTGTGTGATTGAAGCTGAATTCACTTTAACTTCATTTTTTTTAAAAGAAGCTCGATTCACGTTAATTTCACGTGAGTTTCACGTGAAGGCTCAATTCACGTGAATTTCACATGTAAAATTTCACATGAATTTCACATCAGATTCACGTGAAATTCACGTGAAATTTTTTTCACGTGGATTTCACGTATAAGCTCGTTTGAGGTGAATCTCACGTGAAAAATTTCACGTGATATTCACGTGAACAAAATTTGCCTGTGTACAATGTGGCGAATTTTTCATTGACAATCCTATCGATAAATAACGTAATTTATTTATATTAATTATTGTTTCTATTCCGAATTTTAGTATAATGATGCCATTTGACTTTAGTCACAAACTTACCAATTATCCGGCTTCTGTTTGCAAGGATGTGTTCCATGCTAATGTCTGCTCTGTTTGGGTTTTTTAGTTTGATTAGAAAACATCTGAAATGAAAGGCATAAGTAGTTTACAGATGTTCAAAACTCTTACATTTATTAATAAAATTGAGAACGGAAACTAAGTTGGGAATGTGTCAAAGAGACAACAACCCGACCATAGAGAAGACAACAACAGAAGGTCTTCAATACAGCGAGAAATTCCCGCACCCGGAGGCGTCCTTCAGCAGGCACCTAAACAAATATATATACTAGTTCAGTGATAATAAACGCCATACTAAACTCCAAATTGTACACAAGAAACTAAAATTAAAATAATACAAGACCAACAAAGGCCAGAGGCTCCTGACTTGGGACAGGCGCAAAAATGCGGCGGGGTTAAACATGTTTATGAGATCTCAACCCTCCCCCTATACCTGTAGCCAATGCAGAAAAGTAAACGCATAACAATACGCACATTAAAAATCAGTTCAAGAGAAGTCCGAGTCTGATGTCAGAAGATGTAACCAAACAAAATAAACAAAATGACGATAATAAATAAATAACATCAGACTACTAACAGTTAACTGACATGCCAGCTCCAGACTTCAATTACACTGATTTAAAGATTATGTCGTCATCATATGAATATCAGGCACAATCCTTCCCGTAAGGGGTTTAGTATCATACCATCATAACATATATGAGAAGAACATAACCCGTGTCATGCCAACAACTGGTTTTTAAATAAATGTGGCAAAGACTCTATAAGTGAATCAATATTAACGCCGAAATATGCAATCTTTAATGACCTGACAACTATATCCCTTCGTAATAAGTCTATTTAAAGGTTTTGTTAGCATCTGAGGTGAATACTGACATTTTTGTGCTTTATAAAGAATATTTCCATAAAATATCGGATGTGAAATACCTGAACGTATAAGAAGTCTAATAAGCTATATTTACGAATGATGTCCTTATACCGATGATAAAATTTAGTAAATGTTTTGACTAGTTTGTGATATCGAAAACCCTGGTGTAATAATTTTTCAGTAATACATAAATTTCTCTCGTTAAAATCTAAAACATTGTTACATACACGAGCGATTCGTACAAGTTGAGATATATAAACACCGTAAGATGGTGACAAGGGAACGTCACCATCTAAAAATGGATAATTAACGATAGGAAATGAGAAATCATCTCTTTTATCATAAATTTTAGTATTAAGCTTTCCGTTAATGATATAGATATCAAGATCGAGGAAAGGACAGTGGTCATTGTTAGTATTTAAAACATTTACAACATAACTGATAAAAGTAAATATAAAAAAGAACTTACGCATAGAATAAATTAAGTGTATTTTCATTTACTAGTTTGTGTCCTTCAACTGCTAGTTACCTCAGGGGTATCATGAACTCAGTACTTACTGCTTTAGTACTGATATGATTTTAAGCAGAGAGTTGATAAACCAGGGTTGTGTCAAAGAACGTCTCTTCCTTTTTCTAAATTCATCGGAAGAAAAATGAACTTGTTGATAAATATTCTGTATCAAATTCACAAATTATACATGACGGTCTTGAAGTATAAATTCTAGGTATTAATTACGAGATGTAACGTTCTTTTATTTGCCTTTAATTATTACTGTGCTGTTTAGTCCATTTCTTATAACATTTCTTTGATGTGACTCGGTAATTTTTCGTATACCTATCTTGTAAAATTTGTAAAACGTAAACAGTGTCTTCAGTAGAAAGCTGATGAACAAGAGGTATGCCAAGGAACATCTCTTCCCTTTTCTAAAAAAAAAAATACACCGGTAGGTACAAAGATGATAGCACAATATTGTCTCCTGTACCCCAATTTTTGACATTTTTACGTATTATGTCTGTTTGTTTTGTTCACACATCGTTGTCAATATAAATGAATTATTTTTGCGACTGTAATACAAGTGAGAGGTTTAGCTAGCTGTAAAACCAGGTTTAATTCACCATTTTATACGTCAGAATATGCAATGTGTTTTTTCATTAACTATCCGTTTTATTAATTCAATCCGAATCTTATGAGGAAACCTCAACAGTGTATGTGTTCAGTTTATCTATAGAGGAATTGATACAATCATCAGCAACGTTCTATATCACAAGGAGGTAACATCTAAAACTCCACTTTATTTTCAAAATCAGTCTGTTCCTATTGTGTCCTACAGTTACACCAAAACTATTCGACTCAAATTATTAACTATAAACAAGCATTGCAGAACCTTGATTTAGAACAATACCTGAAAAAAACCTCTTACATTCGCCTGTTTCCACTTATATTCATAAACCCTTGGCAATGTTATTACTTGGGATCTAAACATAATTCAACATGAAAATTTCCGAAAGGTCCTAACTTCAAAATTATCATGGATTCATTAAGGACTACGCGAGAGCATTGGATAAACGAGAAGAATTAGAACTGGACACTTTGTCAGAATGAGTCAAAACAATCCGGTCGCTGATCAAACTTCTCATTCATGTTGACAAACTGTGTTTGAACAAAGTCCGTCTTCAGAAAAAAAGAGGCTGTGAAATGTATCATCTTTTCACGAAAAGTATGTTGTTGTTCCTGCTGACAAACCTTCAAATATTATTGTCTGTGTATGTAAATCGTACCACTACGAGTGTCTTGTAAAATATTTAGAATAAAGTTAATGATCACTCACGTAATCCCACATACAAAAACATATCATTTCACAAGTGTGAGATTTTGACTAATCAAAAGTCTTTCATGGCTTAAATGAATATCACATTGAACAACAAATCGGAGGTCTTATCTTGTGTGTATTAGACACCTAAGCGTCACACAAACAACGGTACATTACCGGTTCATCTGCATGTACGACAAAAGAATTGTCCATTAAATTGGCAAAAATTCTGTCTTCAGAAATACTGCGAAACCGTTTCCTCGCTTAGTGGTATTAACCATATGTGGATTCTAAAAACCTAAAAAAAAACTCTAAAGAATTTCTAGATAATATCAAATCTCGATCTTTTTCTGAAATTAGTTCTATCAAAACTTTTGATTTTTCAACCCTGTATACCACCCGATTTGAAATTAAAGAACCGTCTAATAAAAATAATCCATAATGCTTATCAACATAAAAATGGTAGCATACGCTTTAAATTTATTACTTTGGGATATCATACGGCATAGTTTGTTAATAGTAAACAAAAGGTAAAACATACTACAATGAAGGTATCAAGATCTTGTTGATACATATTCCGTATCAACTTCACAAATAATACACGATGCTCTTGAAGTATAGATGCTGAGTACTGACGATGTTTATCATCTTTATAATGTTTTATAGTATTCTTTCATTTGTCTTAATGAATATGACTTTTTCTGTTTAGCCTGCGTTTTAGTGGCATCCATTTGACATATTTCTGTACTCATATATATTGTCATTGTGTTATTGCGCAAATGTTTGTTTACATATTTTTTGTTTTAAAGTGATTTAGATTACAACACAATGTTGACTGCTGTTCCTCTATTTTTAACATTTTTATCTTTTATATCTGTTTGTTTTGTTCACACATCGTTGTAAATAGCAGTTAGTTCATTTAAATATTTGCAGAAACTTAAAAAAACTGTCAGTTATGAAATATCATAATGAAAATCTTGACATTTTTACCTATCTATTATATAGATATAGGAAGATGTGGTGTGAGTGCCAATGAGACAACTCTCCATCCAACTAACAAATTAAAAAAGTAAACCATTATAGGTCAATGTACTGACTTCAACACGGAGCCTTGGCTCACACCGAACAACAAGCTGCAAAGGGCCCCAAAATTACTAGTGTAAAACCATTCAAACAGGAAACCCAACGGTCTAATCTATATAAAAAAAAACGAGAAACGAGAAACACGTATAAATTACATAAACAAACGACAACTACGTACATCACATTCCAGGCTTAGGACAGGTGCAAACATTTGCAGCAGAATTAAACGTTTTAATGGTACCAAACCTTCTCCCTTTTTCTGAAACAATAGCAAAACACCACAACATAGAAAAACACACGATAAAATATCAATTGGCAGGCTTAACTCAATCATAAAACATAAATTAATACACTATAAACGAATAACAAGGTTCACTAATGGCACAGTATGGCCTTAAATATCAATTATTTCATTAAACACCAAAAAGGTCACGATTTGATACGTAAATGGGTCTCTTTCAAAAGATTTAATTCTAAATGAATCAGTTCTTTTAAAAAAGTACATAATATTCTTCATTTTAGACATTTTGTTAAAATATGGTGATTTAGTGCAATTTTCAGACCTAAAAGCTTTAAGAAAACATTGGCCGCCACCTACGATCCAAAATATTTTGTAGCCAAAAGATTTCAATTTTGATATAGAATTCTTCAATATAAAGACTTTTCAGATCGTGGATGGAGGCCAAGGTTAATTATTCCAAAAACAATTAAAATTGTGGAAGAAATTGACCAAAATTGACGTAAAATACAAATAATGTATACTTCAGTGGTCATAGTTTCATAAATTTTAAAGAAAGGTGCCAATAAAATATGTTTTTGTATTGATAGTATTATCACAAATATTTCTATGCAAAATTTGTTATTTATTGGCCCCATTTTAAAAACGTCAAAAATTTAGGGCCAATTTTAACCCTTCATGAACCTTCTCCTTTGATCTGCGATATCTGAATGTAATTACACAGTTAATAAAATATAAGGGACAAACATTCAAGGCCAAAAAGCAAACAAACAAGTCCAAACAAATCCATGACAAGACACCACTGCGAAATATTTAACCCTTCGAAAATTGTCACTTTTGAAAACAAAAAACAAACAAAAAACGGTTTTAATAATACTGGTAAATCTTGAAGTTTATGCAAATGTAGTAAGTGAAAATTAGAAGATATTCCAGATAATCAAAGCTGGTATATAGACAAGTTCCATATTAATATAGAATAACAAGAAAGCATTATAAACAGTATCAATAGGTCTAATTAACAAGAAAATACGATTTGAGAGTACTCGCAGTTACTGACAGCTAGTTAAAAGCCAAAAACAATTAACAATAAAAAAAATCATGCATACTTTCCTTTTTAGTTACAGAATAAGGCTTAAAACTAGTTAGAGCAAATAAAATTACAATGAGATTTTTCGAAAGACCATTTTATCAAATACAAAAACTTTTCTTTATAAGATTGTGTGGAAGTGTAGTGTACAGAGTAGACAAATCATAACTGTCAACAGAATTATAAGGACCATCAAAAGCATGTATGTTTGTTTGTTTTCTTCACACATTGTTGTCAATATAATGGAATCGTATGCGACTGTCATACAAATGAGAGGTTTAGCTAGCTTTAAAAGCAGGTTTAATCCAGCATTTTTTTAAAGGAAAGTTTTTGTACCAAGTCAGGAATATGAAAGTTATTATCCAATCATTTGACGTATTTGAGTTTTCTTTTTGAATTTTCCTCGGAGTTAAGTATTTTTGTGATTTTACTATTTGCTGATCTGCAAGCACTTTGATAATAAGTTTTATTTCAGTTTCCTTTTCCCTGCAGTTGGTGTTGTTTTTACTTCATTTTTTTGTTGTGATCATGATCGCTCTGAACATGCTAGGTTTTTGCTCTTTTAGTATGTCTGGTTCATTCATGTTCTCATCAGTACATTAAATCATAGTTTTTTTCATTTAATTTATCAAACAACATTACTTTTAATTTAGAAACTCAATGATAGGCAGTTATTTACAGGAATATATGTTTCCAAACGCACTATTCTCTTGAACCAAATTTGAACGTGCATACTTCATCAAAAACTTAAAAGCTCTTAGTTTGAAATTATGTTTTGTATCAGACGAATATAGCATGCCATTGATTTTTATAAGTGATACATTTTTCAATGAAGAAAAAATCTTTTAGATGATGTTTATATGTTTGTTATTAATGCCATTTTAAAATATTCATTATCAGGGTCTGATAAACGGCGATAACCATTAATGTTTGCGTAAAAGACTTAATATGAAACATTCACAGTTTTCTTCTCATGCACAGTCGAAACGATAGGAATTAAATTGCAGAACTATTTGACCTCGATTTGCATATACTTCCTGATGACGTAAAATGTTCAGGATGAATGAATATAATAAATAAAGTGTAACAACTTATTATTTTGTATACATATATATACAAATACGTGTGTTTTTGTTAGGAATTGGATAAATGTTGACGTTAAAACTAAAAATCATTAGTTTTGGTTTCGCTTTCAGCTACTGTCGGTTTCTGTTTCTGTTTTAGTTTAATTTTAAGGTGTCTAAAAACAGATGACATCGTTTAGTTTATGCGCATGCATTGCATGGTTGAATAATTTCCGAACATTATATTAACCTAAACTCGTGTCATATTTACTTCAAAAGTCCATTATTTCATTCAACTATTCTTAGTATCAGCGTTTTTCGAAAATCAGAACGTAGGTCAATCGATCACGCTTGGCAACACAACAAATCGTTAACATAATATCAATTATGACACGGAACTGGTAAAATATAAGGTAAGATCTTGTTAAAATTGTCGTTTTACATCTACAAATCTTATTCTTTTCTGAATAGAATCTAAAAAAGTGTCGGTCATATATTTTTTTTTCTTACCTCGTTTTTTTTCCCAAATTTGATAACATTTGCAAATTCAAAGAAACTGGTTACAATGTAGTTTTAGATTGGTTAAACTATAACAACTGAAATCAACAAATAACACGGGATTGTGAAACCCGAATGCAGTATTCTGTTCACCTTTGAAATGACTATGGACATTTTGAATTTGTAACAACCCATATCATATTCCTAATTTGATAAAAAGAATTTGTCATTACGCTGTTGATTAACAATATATGGTGGAATTGTACAACATGTATAGTTTTAAAATTTATTAGCTTTAAGAGTGCATATAACTACATCCAAACATATCATTAAAATGTTAACACCGCCGCATTTTTTCGCCTGTCCAAAATCAGAAGCGTTCATCCTTTGCTAGTCTGATATGTTTTTTTTTTTATTTTAGTTCATTTATATGTTTTGGAATTTAGTGTGAAGTCCATTTTCCCCTGAACTAGTACACAATTTTATTTAAGGGCCAGCTGAGGACCACCTCCGGATGAGGGATTTTCTCTTTGTGTTGACGACCCTTTGGTAGCCTTCTGTTGTTGTCTGCTCTTTGGTCGGGTTGTTGTCTCTTTGAAATATTCCCCTTTTTTCGTTCTCCATTTTATACATGTACATCATCATATCTTTTCACATAGTTTAATGTCTATGTATGGCAGATTTTTTCTCTGCAAAATATATCCTTATGCAAAATGTATGCTTCATGTACTAGTATTTCTAAACATTAATCCTTCCATCCATCAATAATATATAAATGTAACGTCACCTATGTACAGTGGTGTAATCAATGATACAAAATGAAAGGTACATTTTTATTTGAACATATACATATCTATACGAATGAAGGGAGAGACCGATTTTAGTAAGCCGAATCTCCTCTGACACCAATCAAAGTCGGAAATATTTGTGATGCAACGCATAAATGTACTATTTTGTATTATCTGAATTTGTTTTGAAAACAATATATTTTCCACAAAAATGGTCAGAAAATATCCAAAATCGGAGACCGTAATCGATAAAGGCAACAGTAGTATACCGCGTCTTAAACGTCATGCCGCATGCTAAATCGACGTACTGCTCATGAAATCCAAGTGACAATAAAAAGAAAGATAGAAAATAGGACAGTTATGCGTAAAGGATCCGGTTTTGTATTGTAAATGCAGCAAATCACTAAATTAAACGACATCAACCCTTTATACTCAGGGGCAGAATTTTCCAAAAATGAAATGAATAAGACGAAGATAGTATGCCATTGATTTTTATAAGTGATACTCTTCTCAATGAAGAAAAAATCTTTCTAGATGATATTTATATATACGAAATATTCACAGTTTTCTTCACATGCACAGTCGAAAAAAGTAAAATCACAAAAATACTGAACTTAGAGGAAGATCAATTGGGAAAGTCCATAATCACATGGCAAAATCAAATAACAAAACGCATCAAAAACGAATGGACAAGAACTGTCATATTCCTGACTTGGTACAGGCATTTTCAAATGTAGAAAATGGTGGATTAAACCTGGTTCTATAGCGCTAACCCTCTCACTTTTGAAACGATATGAATCAAATTGCAGAACTATTTGCACCTCGATTTGCATATACTTCCTGGTGATGTAATATGCTTCAGGATGAATGAATAGAATAGATAAAGTGTAACAACTTATAATATTGTATACTATATATATATATATATATACATGTACGTGTGTCTTTGTTCGAGTTTGAATAAATGTTGACGTTAAAGCTAAAATCATTAGTTTTGGTTTCGCTTCAGCTACTGTCGGTTTCTGTTTCTGTTTCAGTTTAATTTGAAGGTGTCTAAAACAGATGACATCGTTTAATTTATGCGCATGCATTGCATAGTTGAATAATTTCCTAACATTATATGCACCTAAACTCGTGTCATATTTACTTCAAAAGTCCATTATTTCATTCAACTATTCTTAGTATCAGCGTTTTTCGAAAATCAGAACGTAGGTCAATCGATCACGCTTGGCAACACAACAAATCGTTAACATAATATCAATTATGACACGGAACTGGTAAAATATAAGGTAAGATCTTGTTAAAATTGTCGTTTTACATCTACAAATCTTATTCTTTTCTGAATAGAATCTAAAAAAGTGTCGGTCATATATTTTTTTTTCTTACCTCGTTTTTTTTCCCAAATTTGATAACATTTGCAAATTCAAAGAAACTGGTTACAATGTAGTTTTAGATTGGTTAAACTATAACAACTGAAATCAACAAATAACACGGGATTGTGAAACCCGAATGCAGTATTCTGTTCACCTTTGAAATGACTATGGACATTTTGAATTTGTAACAACCCATATCATATTCCTAATTTGATAAAAAGAATTTGTCATTACGCTGTTGATTAACAATATATGGTGGAATTGTACAACATGTATAGTTTTAAAATTTATTAGCTTTAAGAGTGCATATAACTACATCCAAACATATCATTAAAATGTTAACACCGCCGCATTTTTTCGCCTGTCAAAAATCAGAAGCGTTCATCCTTTGCTAGTCTGATATGTTTTTTTTTTTATTTTAGTTCATTTATATGTTTTGGAATTTAGTGTGAAGTCCATTTTCCCCTGAACTAGTACACAATTTTATTTAAGGGCCAGCTGAGGACCACCTCCGGATGAGGGATTTTCTCTTTGTGTTGACGACCCTTTGGTAGCCTTCTGTTGTTGTCTGCTCTTTGGTCGGGTTGTTGTCTCTTTGAAATATTCCCCTTTTTTCGTTCTCCATTTTATACATGTACATCATCATATCTTTTCACATAGTTTAATGTCTATGTATGGCAGATTTTTTCTCTGCAAAATATATCCTTATGCAAAATGTATGCTTCATGTACTAGTATTTCTAAACATTAATCCTTCCATCCATCAATAATATATAAATGTAACGTCACCTATGTACAGTGGTATAATCAATGATACAAAATGAAAGGTACATTTTTATTTGAACATATACATATCTATACGAATGAAGGGAGAGACCGATTTTAGTGAGCAGAATCTCCTCTGACACCAATCAAAGTCGGAAATATTTGTGATGCAACGCATAAATGTACTAATTTGTATTATCTGAATTTGTTTTGAAAACAATATATTTTCCACAAAAATGGTCAGAAAATATCCAAAATCGGAGACCGTAATCGATAAAGGCAACAGTAGTATACCGCGTCTTAAACGTCATGCCGCATGCTAAATCGACGTACTGCTCATGAAATCCAAGTGACAATAAAAAGAAAGATAGAAAATAGGACAGTTATGCGTAAAGGATCCGGTTTTGTATTGTAAATGCAGCAAATCACTAAATTAAACGACATCAACCCTTTATACTCAGGGGCAGAATTTTCCAAAAATGAAATGAATAAGACGAAGATAGTATGCCATTGATTTTTATAAGTGATACTCTTCTCAATGAAGAAAAAATCTTTCTAGATGATATTTATATATACGAAATATTCACAGTTTTCTTCACATGCACAGTCGAAACGATATGAATCAAATTGCAGAACTATTTGCACCTCGATTTGCATATACTTCCTGGTGATGTAATATGCTTCAGGATGAATGAATAGAATAGATAAAGTGTAACAACTTATAATATTGTATACATATATATATATATATACATGTACGTGTGTCTTTGTTCGAGTTTGAATAAATGTTGACGTTAAAGCTAAAATCATTAGTTTTGGTTTCGTTTTCAGCTACTGTCGGTTTCTGTTTCTGTTTCAGTTTAATTTAATTTTAAGGTGTCTAAAACAGATGACATCGTTTAATTTATGCGCATGCATTGCATAGTTGAATAATTTCCTAACATTATATGCACCTACACTCGTGTCATATTTACTTCAAAAGTCCATTATTTCATTCAACTATTCTTAGTATCAGCGTTTTTCGAAAATCAGAATGTAGGTCAATCGATCACGCTTGGCAACACAACAAATCGTTAACATAATATCAATTATGACACGGAACTGGTAAAATATAAGGTAAGATCTTGTTAAAATTGTCGTTTTACATCTACAAATCTTATTCTTTTCTGAATAGAATCTAAAAAAGTGTCGGTCATATATTTTTTTTAGGGATGGCAACGAGTACTCGAGTACTCGGGTACTCGCTCGGAAGACCGAGTACTCGAGTACAGTTTTAGTACTCGGATACTCGTTTGCTTTTTATACATCTTGAGATAGTTCTCTTCACATTTCCACTCAATTTTTTAAATTAGTTCTGTTGAAATTTCTCCTTCGTAATACTCAATAAGTTAATAACATAACTATGTTTATCCTGAGGATACTATCTGTTATAGTAGTACCAGCAACGTCCTTTCCTTTCGAGGGAATATTTTCATGTGCACTCCTTGTAACAAAAAAATAGAGAGTTTAACAGTCTTTCGTCTGAAGTTGTTGACCAGATCATATTTTTAAACGAACACAAAATCAAAGTAACCTGCGGGGAACCCTACACAACTGATTGAGACATTTTTAACGGTGTTTGTACACGGATCAACACTTTCATGGATTAATAATTAACTCATCACAAGCCGTAAAAACTTACCTTTGTTTGTTAATCAAGACTTCTGATTGGTATGAGATGTATATTTAAATTAATTTATTTACTCTTTTTTTAAAGCTTAACTATAATTGTTTAATTTACAATTTAGAGATATGCGAAAGTATGAGAGCGACATTCAACCACAAAAGTTGAAAATAAACTAACAACGTCATGGCTTAAGAAAAACAAGAAAATCAGACAAACGATAGTGCAAAAAAAAAACCACAGAAAAAGTAATACTGAGCAACACGAAAAAGCACAAGTAATTTGAAGTCCAATATCATAATTGTTGTTGACAAATTTTAAATAGACAAGTCGTGTTATAAAAAATACCAACTCCTCAGGAACAGATGCTAAATATATTGTCTACTTTGTCGGACTTAAAATGCAAATATTTTTGATTTTTGCTTATAAAATATTTTGATTTTATTGAAATTTGGTTCATAAACACGTAAACAAACAATAATTGCTATTATGATAGGTTATTTGTAAAAACGGCAGTCGTTTATTTATTGTTTCATTGACACAAAAAACAGAGGAGTAAGCTATGTTTGTAGTACGTTTGTATTTCGTCAATGTGTTTATGAAAGGTAATAACAAAAGCACTGCATCCCACCTAAAATCTAACTTAAACTTTTCAATAGACGTTTAAGATTCATCCGAGTACTTGCAAGTACTCGAGTATTATGACCGAGTATCCGAGTATTAAATTTCAGATCTTTTGACATCCCTAATTTTTTTTCTTACCTCGTTTTTTTCCCCAAATTTGATAACATTTGCAAATTCAAAGAAACTGGTTACAATGTAGTTTTAGATTGGTTAAACTATAACAACTGAAATCAACAAATAACACGGGATTGTGAAACCCGAATGCAGTATTCTGTTCACCTTTGAAATGACTATGGACATTTTAATTTGAATTTGTAACAACCCATATCATATTCCTAATTTGATAAAAAGAATTTGTCATTACGCTGTTGATTAACAATATATGGTGGAATTGTACAACATGTATAGTTTTAAAATTTATTAGCTTTAAGAGTGCATATAACTACATCCAAACATATCATTAAAATGTTAACACCGCCGCATTTTTTCGCCTGTCCAAAATCAGAAGCGTTCATTCTTTGCTAGTCTGATATGTTTTTTTTTTTATTTTAGTTCATTTATATGTTTTGGAATTTAGTGTGAAGTCCATTATCCCCTGAACTAGTACACAATTTTATTTAAGGGCCAGCTGAGGACCACCTCCGGATGAGGGATTTTCTCTTTGTGTTGACGACCCTTTGGTAGCCTTCTTTTGTTGTCTGCTCTTTGGTCGGGTTGTTGTCTCTTTGAAATATTCCCCTTTTTTCGTTCTCCATTTTATACATGTACATCATCATATCTTTTCACATAGTTTAATGTCTATGTATGGCAGATTTTTTCTCTGCAAAATATATCCTTATGCAAAATGTATGCTTCATGTACTAGTATTTCTAAACATTAATCCTTCCATCCATCAATAATATATAAATGTAACGTCACCTATGTACAGTGGTATAATCAATGATACAAAATGAAAGGTACATTTTTATTTGAACATATACATATCTATACGAATGAAGGGAGAGACCGATTTTAGTGAGCCGAATCTCCTCTGACACCAATCAAAGTCGGAAATATTTGTGATGCAACGCATAAATGTACTAATTTGTATTATCTGAATTTGTTTTGAAAACAATATATTTTCCACAAAAATGGTCAGAAAATATCCAAAATCGGAGACCGTAATCGATAAAGGCAACAGTAGTATACCGCGTCTTAAACGTCATGCCGCATGCTAAATCGACGTACTGCTCATGAAATCCAAGTGACAATAAAAAGAAAGATAGAAAATAGGACAGTTATGCGTAAAGGATCCGGTTTTGTATTGTAAATGCAGCAAATCACTAAATTAAACGACATCAACCCTTTATACTCAGGGGCAGAATTTTCCAAAAATGAAATGAATAAGACGAAGATAGTATGCCATTGATTTTTTATAAGTGATACTCTTCTCAATGAAAAAAAATCTTTCTAGATGATATTTATATATACGAAATATTCACAGTTTTCTTCACATGCAAATCGAAACGATATGAATCAAATTGCAGAACTATTTTTCACCTCGATTTGCATATACTTCCCGGTGATGTAAATGCTTCAGGATGAATGAATAGAATAGATAAGTGAACAACTTATAAATTGTATACATTTAATATATAATACATGAAGTGTGTTTTTTTTCGAGTTTGAATAAATGTTGACGTTAAAGCTAAAATCATTAGTTTGGTCGCTTAGCACTGTCGGGTTTTTTTTTTCTGTTTCAGTTTAATTTGAAGGTGTCTAAAACGATGCACGTTTAATTATGCGCATGCATATGCATAGTTTGAATAATTTCCTAACATTATATGCACCTAAACTCTGTGTCATATTTACTTCAAAAGTCATTATTTCATTCAACTATTCTTAGTAAACAGCGTTTTCGAAAATCAGAACGTAGGTCAATCGATCACGCTTGGCAACACAACAAAACGTTAACATAATATCAATTATGACACGGAACTGGTAAAAAATAAGGTAAGATCTTGTTAAAATTGTCTTTTAACATCTACAAATCTTATTCTTTTCTGAATAGAATCTAAAAAAGTGTCGTCATATATTTTTTTTCTTACCTCGTTTTTTTTCCCAAATTTGATAACATTTGCAAATTCAAAGAAACTGGTTACAATATAGTTTTAGATTGGTTAAACTATAACAACTGAAATCAACAAATAACACGGGATTGTGAAACCCGAATGCAGTATTCTGTTCACCTTTGAAATGACTATGGACATTTTGAATTTGTAACAACCCATATCATATTCCTAATTTGATAAAAAGAATTTGTCATTACGCTGTTGATTAACAATATATGGTGGAATTGTACAACATGTATAGTTTTAAAATTTATTAGCTTTAAGAGTGCATATAACTACATCCAAACATATCATTAAAATGTTAACACCGCCGCATTTTTTCGCCTGTCAAAAATCAGAAGCGTTCATCCTTTGCTAGTCTGATATGTTTTTTTTTTATTTTAGTTCATTTATATGTTTTGGAATTTAGTGTGAAGTCCATTTTCCCCTGAACTAGTACACAATTTTATTTAAGGGCCAGCTGAGGACCACCTCCGGATGAGGGATTTTCTCTTTGTGTTGACGACCCTTTGGTAGCCTTCTGTTGTTGTCTGCTCTTTGGTCGGGTTGTTGTCTCTTTGAAATATTCCCCTTTTTTCGTTCTCCATTTTATACATGTACATCATCATATCTTTTCACATAGTTTAATGTCTATGTATGGCAGATTTTTTCTCTGCAAAATATATCCTTATGCAAAATGTATGCTTCATGTACTAGTATTTCTAAACATTAATCCTTCCATCCATCAATAATATATAAATGTAACGTCACCTATGTACAGTGGTATAATCAATGATACAAAATGAAAGGTACATTTTTATTTGAACATATACATATCTATACGAATGAAGGGAGAGACCGATTTTAGTGAGCCGAATCTCCTCTGACACCAATCAAAGTCGGAAATATTTGTGATGCAACGCATAAATGTAGTATTTTGTATTATCTGAATTTGTTTTGAAAACAATATATTTTCCACAAAAATGGTCAGAAAATATCCAAAATCGGAGACCGTAATCGATAAAGGCAACAGTAGTATACCGCGTCTTAAACGCCATGCCGCATGCTAAATCGACGTACTGCTCATGAAATCCAAGTGACAATAAAAAGAAAGATAGAAAATAGGACAGTTATGCGTAAAGGATTTGGTTTTGTATTGTAAATGCAGCAAATCACTAAATTAAACGACATCAACCGTTAATACTCAGGGGCAGAATTTTCCAAAAATGAAATGAATAAGACGAAGATAGTATGCCATTGATTTTTATAAGTGATACTCTTCTCAATGAAGAAAAAATCTTTTTAGATGATATTTATATATACGAAATATTCACAGTTTTCTTCACATGCACAGTCGAAACGATATGAATCAAATTGCAGAACTATTTGCACCTCGATTTGCATATACTTCCTGGTGATGTAATATGCTTCAGGATGAATGAATAGAATAGATAAAGTGTAACAATTTATAATATTGTATACATTATATATATACATGTACGTGTGTCTTTGTTCGAGTTTGAATAAATGTTGACGTTTAAGCTAAAATCATTAGTTTTGGTTTCGCTTTCAGCTACTGTCGGTTTCTGTTTCTGTTTCAGTTTAATTTAATTTTAAGGTGTCTAAAACAGATGACATCGTTTAATTTATGCGCATGCATTGCATAGTTGAATAATTTCCTAACATTATATGCACCTAAACTCGTGTCATATTTACTTCAAAAGTCCATTATTTCATTCAACTATTCTTAGTATCAGCGTTTTTCGAAAATCAGAATGTAGGTCAATCGATCACGCTTGGCAACACAACAAATCGTTAACATAATATCAATTATGACACGGAACTGGTAAAATATAAGGTAAGATCTTGTTAAAATTGTCGTTTTACATCTAAAAATCTTATTCTTTTGTGAATAGAATCTAAAAAAGTGTCGGTCATATATTTTTTTTCTTACCTCTTTTTTTTTCCCCAAATTTGATAACATTTGCAAACTCAAAAAAACTGGTTACAATGTAGTTTTAGATTGGTTAAACTATAACAACTGAAATCAACAAATAACACGGGATTGTGAAACCCGAATGCAGTATTCTGTTCACCTTTGAAATGACTATGGACATTTTGAATTTGTAATAACCCATATCATATTCCTAATTTGATAAAAGAATTTGTCATTACGGTGTTGATTAACAATATATGGTGGAATTGTACAACATGTATAGTTTTAAAATTTATTAGCTTTAAGAGTGCATATAACTACATCCAAACATATCATTAAAATGTTTGACCCCGCCGCATTTTTTCGCCTGTCCAAAATCAGGAGTGTTCATCCCTTGCTAATCTTATATGTTTTTTTTTATTATTTTAGTTCATTTATATGTTTTTGAATTTAGTGTGAAGTCCATTTTCCCTGAACTAGTACACAATTTTATTTAAGGGCCAGCTGAGGACCACCTCCGGATGAGGGATTTTCTCTTTGTGTTGACGACCCTTTGGTAGCCTTCTGTTGTTGTCTGCTCTTTGGTCGGGTTGTTGTCTCTTTGAAATATTCCCCTTTTTTCGTTCTCCATTTTATACATGTACATCATCATATCTTTTCACATAGTTTAATGTCTATGTATGGCAGATTTTTTCTCTGCAAAATATATCCTTATGCAAAATGTATGCTTCATGTACTAGTATTTCTAAACATTAATCCTTCCATCCATCAATAATATATAAATGTAACGTCACCTATGTACAGTGGTATAATCAATGATACAAAATGAAAGGTACATTTTTATTTGAACATATACATATCTATACGAATGAAGGGAGAGACCGATTTTAGTGAGCAGCATCTCCTCTGACACCATTCAAAGTCGGAAATATTTGTGATGCAACGCATAAATGTACTATTTTGTATTATCTGAATTTGTCTTGAAAACATATATTTTTCACAGAAATGGTCAGAAAATATCCAAAATCGGAGACCGTAATCGATAAAGGCAACAGTAGTATACCGCGTCTTAAACGCCATGCTGCATGCTAAATAGACGTACTGCTCATGAAATCCAAGTGACAATAAAAAGAAAGATAAAAAATAGGATAGTTATGCGTAAAAGGATCCGGTTTTGTATTGTAAATGCATCAAATCATTAAATAAAACGACATCAACCGTTTATACTCAGGGGCAGAATTTTCCAAAAATGAAATGAATAAGACGAAGATAGTATGCCATTGATTTTTATAAGTGATACTCTTCTCAATGAAGAAAATATCTTTCTAGATGATGTTTATATATATGAAATATTCACAGTTTTCTTCACATGCACAGTCGAAACGATATTGCAGAACTATTTGCACCTCGATTTGCATATACTTCCTGGTGACGTAATATGCTTCAGGATGAATGAATAGAATAGATAAAGTGTAACAACTAACAATATTGTATACATATATATATATATATATATATATATATCAGTCTAAAGATTTGCACAACGGTACTGATATAAGATGTTATAATACGAAAATGTTGTTATTAAATCGTGCTGACAAATATTTCGGCTATACATATATATATACATATACGTGTGTCTTTGTTAGAGTTTGAATAAATGTTGACGTTAAAGCTTAAATCATTAGTTTTGGTTTCGCTTCAGCTACTGTCGGTTTCTGTTTCTGTTTCAGTTTAATTTGAAGGTGTCTAAAACAGATGACATCGTTTAATTTATGCGCATGCTTTGCATAGTTGAATAATTTCCTAACATTATATGCACCTAAACTTGTCAAATTTACTTCAAAAGTCCATTATTTCATTCAAATATTCTTAGTATCAGCGTTTTTCGAAAATTAGAATGTAGGTCAATCGATCACGCTTGGCAACACAACAAATCGTTTACATAATATCAATTATGACACGGAACTGGTAAAGATATAAGGTAAGATCTTTTTTAAATTATCGTTTTTTAACATCTACAAATCTTATTCTTTCGTAAAAAGAGTCTAAAAAAGTGTCCGCCATATCTTTTTTCTAACCTCTTTTTTTTTTTTTTTTTGATAATGTGATAACATTTAGAAATTCAAAGCAACTGGTTAAAATGTAGTTAGATTGGTTTTAGATTGGTTAAACTATAACAACTGAAATCAACAAATAACACGGGATTGTGAAACCCGAATGCAGTATTTGTTCACCTTTGAAATGACTATGAACATTTCGAATTTGTAATAACCCAAATCATATTCCAAATTTGATAAAAAAAAACAAAATTGTCATTACGTTGACAAATTACAATGTATGGTAAAATTGTACAACATGTATGGTTTTAAAATTTATTTGCTTCAAGAGCTATAACTACATCCATACATCCCACAAAAATGTTTGACCCCGCCGCATTTTTGTGGCTGTCCAAAATCAGGAGCGTTCATCCCTTGCTAGTCTTGTATGTTTTTTTTATTATTATTATTTTAGTTCATTTATATGTTTTGGTATTTAGTGTGACGTCAATTTCCCCTGAACTAGTTCACAATTTCTATTTAAGGGGCCAGCTGACGACCACCTTCAGATGCGGGATTTTTTCTCTGCGTTGAAGACTTATTGGCAGCCTTCTGCTGTTGTCTGCTCTTTGGTCGGGTTGTTGTCTCTTTGAAATATTCCCCATTTTCATTCTCAATTTTATACAAAACAGGATACTTATACGCATAACTGTCCTATTTTCTATCTTTCTTCTTATTGTCACTTGAATTACAAGGGCAGTACGTCGATTTAGCATGCGCGATGGCGTTTACGACACGGATCGATTACGGTCTTCGATTTTGGATATTTTCTGACCTTTTCTGTGGAAAATATATTGTTTCAAAGACAAATTCAGGAAATTCAAATACTACATTTATACGTCGTAACACAAATATTTCCAACTTTGAGTGCTTTCAGAGGAGATGCAGCTCACTGAAATCGGTCTCTCGCCTTCACTCGTATAGATATGTTTGTGTTAAAATTAAAATTGAGCTTTTATTTTGTATTTCAATGTGATCATGTCCCCTTTATATATGTAGACACAGGCTCTCAGCGTTCGGACTCCACCCTTTCAATGCGTAAACACAGGCACCAGACGTCTTTGTTTCAAAATTATTCCAACTGCCATTATGCGTGTCTCTTCAAGTAAGATTGAAAAGGACGCTTTATAAATGTTCTACATCTGAAGAACTTTTCTGGATTCACCTTCATTTAAACACTCATACTTAACATCATCTTCGCTAGCCAAGGGTTACGATCCACTCCCGCTCTCTTCACCCTTGGCAGATTGAGCCAACATTTGTGATATCAATGTTGCGCCATCTATCGGAAGATTAAAGTCACGCCCATTCCGAATACATTATTCTTGACCAATGGTAGCACTTGCATTCTTCAATTTGGAGGTAAAACACGGTAGCGTCTAGATTCTACACACTTGGTAAAGCCGGCAACGAAAATATACGTCAACATTCACGCATTTGTGCATGAAACATACACAGGAACTTCTATTAGCTGATTAAAAACATTCAAGTTGTCACTAAATATAGTCGTATGTTTAGTGATGTAAAGACTTGTTGCACAATAAACACGTGGCAATTGTTTACAAACACTTTCTACATTTACACGTGATCATGTTATATGCGCTTTTTGATTGGATGCAGCGAGTTTCTACTGCAACCAATAAAAATCCTTACCTTATGTCTCCGAAATATTATCTCAATCCGCCAAGGGTGAAGAGAGCGGGAGTGGATCGTAACCCTTGGCTAGCGAAGATGACTTAACATGTGAAAAACAAGCCATGTTAAAAAAAAAAACTAGTCACGTAAAGAACTATTTGTTCAATAGGTCTAAAACTAGTTACCGAATAAATCCAGGTGCAACTTACTCTCAGGGAGTTCAAATTATAGATATTCCTTTTTGTGGTTATGTAAACGAACATGACAAAAACTTAAAAAGATCAGATTTCAAGGTTCGGGTAAACTTGTAAATGTAAACCCCTGCTTATTAATTCGGTTTGAGAAACCTCATGATCAAATTTAGATATAATTAATAGAACTATTTAAACTTAGAAATTATAATTGGTTATGGAAACGATCATTTGTTTGGATAAATGAAATGCAATTAAAATTAAAATAGGTCTAAGTTTAAAACATAAAATACTGGTAATATACGATTTGTTCATGCATGACGATGTCATAAAGCAATTATTTAAACATTCAATATGGGGTTACGGAAGAAGTTCATTAACTAGGTAAACGTGACTCTTGTTTGGAATATCTAAGTAGCTATGACATAATTATAGGATAAAAGCAGTTGGAATGTTACAGGCTTGTCTCAAGTGCCAATAAATGTATTGTTTTGTTATAATTCATATTATGTTTTTTATAATGTAAATGTTCTCTGACTAACTAGCATTATGTATATTGGCAGAGATTCAGAATTTCAGAGAATCAGTTAAAAGAAATATGAAATCGATAATATATTTGGTTTTCAATTTAATTTTTTAAAAATGAAAAAGAATGCAGTTTACTTTCCTTTCCATAAGACTGATTTTAATCTATAAATAAAACTCAATATGAAAATTTTCATAATCCGAATTCTTAAATGACAAGTTCTTTAAAACTACTGCAGACATTTAAAATATAATACTTTTATTGATGAACTTACGTCTAGAAATTCGCTATACTTAAAGCAAATCTTATAAAAGCTAATGACAAATATCTCTTATTTTTTTTTCTGACGATGATTAAAAACAGATGTGGTTAAACATCGATCAGATAGCAACCCTACATCATAAACATCCAAGAGATATAATAAATCAACAAAACACTTGAAATCGACGAATGTGTCAAACTCTTACAAATTGTCTATGGTATAAAGGGAAAACGGTACTATCTTTTCCATAGCACGGCCGACACTCGGCTAACCGAGAGATTGGTCGTTTAAACTAAAAATGTATATTGAGTATGCGGCTATATCGTCGGTTGGTCTGTAAATCGGGTTGACTAAAGTCTGTTAATCAGGTGTTATCGAGAAAATCATTGAAAGTTCAGCAGGTTTCATTGTATAACTTTTTAAATATATTTTTATCATAAAAACATTATTCATGTCTAACAAACAATTCAATATACTGAATCCAGTGGTGTAGTTATTATTTTTCTAGCTTCGATGTACGATCTATAAAACGAAAAGGCGGGTTACTCATCAATAAATTTATACACATTTGACACACACAAAATGTACACAAAAAGACACGTTGGTTGAATTTACTTGTATGCAATATTTTGAACATCGAAAAAAGACCGGTATTATGTTTGTTAACCATATTGATATCTTTGTGTGAAAAATCTACACGAAAATCTGTATTTTGGTGACATAAATCAATCTTAATTTAAAACCGGGTCTGTTAATGGGTCGGATGTATAAAAACCGGTCGGTTAATTGGTCTGATAAGAATTATGAATTGCAATAAAAGTATAATTTTATTGCTATATGGGGTGTTATCGGATCAAATTGGTAGGCTCAAGTCGAGCGGCTAAAATATACGGAAACGATACATGAGCAATGAAACATAAAATATACGGTAACAACACATGAACAATGAACAACTTAGCAATGGAAATTGGAAATTAGTAAAAATGGTTTCTAAAAGTGTAATATCAAATTAATATTAATTTCATCCAAGAATGGTCGCATATATTATGTGGATTCTGTTTAATTGTCACGAATAACGCCAGTTTGTCATCTACATTGGTAACCAGTATATAAATCAGAGATAAACGTCGTAATGTAACTAAACATCAGTAAGTAAAATATATTGCGATGGTAAAATATAAAGAATAGAGAAAGAATAATACACATTTATTTCCGGTGTCTGAGGGAGATATGAAGATTTGTTCAATGACACGAGGGATAGTCTCAACCAATCAGATATTGATTAAACTACCAATGTGTATAAACAGTGGAATAATATACAATTATAGCCTTTGTATGAGGGCGATACAAGGATATACTGACCTGAAAGATGTATATTGACTGAGGACGAAGTCCGAGGTTGATATACTTCTTCGGGTCGATATATCCTGTATTGACCTCATACATAGGCTATAATTGTCCATTTTTGCTATCCGCTGTTTTTGAGTACCTTCGAAAATATAGTTTAATCCCTGAACGAATCAAACAAGTTAACATATACGAATTAAAAATATTGAGTAAGATAAATAAAATGTAGAGAAAAGTGACATAACAATTTACAGAATACAGAAATATACAACACCCCAAATACGGACTCTAAAGGTATACACGATAATCTGTATGGACACGCAGAATATAGAATAGTAGAAAAGGACAGTAGAGAGTGATGCATTGCTAAAAAAGAGAGAAAACATAATAATTGTTTAAGAATACAGACACTAAACACCCCTGTGTGTTTAAACAGTAACGGATTGCGATGTACTCATATTGGTGATAAATGCTAAAAGTTTACATGAGGAAAACTGCAATTCTCCTCTGCACTTATGTAAAAAAGGAACTAAACGGAATAAAATGAATTAAAACTTAAGTTAATCTAATGCAGCTGCATTCGCTACTTTCAATTTACCTCTTTAGAATGGTTAAGTAATAGAAGAAAAGAACCAATTAAATGATACTGACGAATTAAGGTTTAACGTCCAGTGACAAATATCATGTGCATATGAGAACGACAACACGTTATATATACCCTGTGTTGTATTAGAAAGACAATTTCAGTCGGATTTGAGAACGTGCTAATTTGAACAGATACAAAAATTAAGGCTGATTGAAAACGTTAATAATAAATTCATGCATAATCCAGCGGCCAATCCATATCACGCTATATAGAAGTGACACACCCTTCAATAAAATGCAAAGAAAGTCAAAATAAAAATGTTCTTACTAGAAGGATACTGTTGCACCGTATTGTCATTTTTTTTACCCAAGAACATCTCATTCTTAACTTTTTCAATGGGAAAATATAAAGGTAGCAAAACTAAAGCCGTGGCTTAATAACTCTAACTTAACTGACACAATTTCAATTGTCCATCCCATTAACAGACTTTATTTCCATAATTTTCACTAAAACGTGGTATTATTCACGTTATATTACAATTATGAAATATTTACAAATGACAGTTTATTTTTTAGAACCAAAGTATTATTTTGTGTCCTTTAAATAATATCTAAAATTATTTGTTTCGCCTTTTATTTTAAAAAAAAATGCTATGCGTATAAGCATTTATCATACATACTAGCGACGCCTTTTAGTTTTACTGAAAACTGCGCAGACTATGAAATGTTTTTAAAAAGGTGGAAAATGTTCGATGATAGATATCATTTTGTCAGACACCTTTCTTTTTTTGATTTATAGATTAACCGACCAATCTCTCGGTTAGCCGAGTGTCGGCCGTGCATAGGCGACAACACTAACATTTTCTAAATTTGCCACTTTTTATAATACGAATAGTGCACACGCTGAAATGTCTCACCTTCTAAACTAACCAAAGCTTTACTACAACTATCACATAATTTTAACATGATTTAAGAAAATGAGGCTAAAGTCATATAATCCAAACAAGAAATAAAGCTTACAATCATTTAATTCATTAAATATAGTTGACCTATTGTTTATAGTTTCTAAGATACGGACTTAACCAAGAAAACTAAACATTGACAAATTAACCATGAAAATGAGGTCAAGGTCAGATGAACCATACCAGGCAGAAGTGTACGGCTTACATTACTTCCTCAAACATTGCTTATAGTTTTAGAAAAAACGGACCAAAACACAAATTCTTAACACTCATCAATGAACCGTGAAAATGGAGTTAAATTCAATTAACCATGCCAGACTAAGATGTTCATCATAAAATATTTTCATACACCAAATATAGTTGACCTATTGCAGATAGTTTTAAAACGAATGACCATAACTCAAAAACTTATCTTTTACCACTGAACCCTGAAAATGAGGTCAATGTCAGATGACACATACCAGCTAGACATTATCATCTTACAATTATAGTAAACAAATTGCGTGCAGTATAAGAGAAACAGACCAAAACACAAATATTTAACTTTATCATATACTTAGACTAAATAACATATGATTTTAACTGTATGATAATAGCGTTAAATAAATGTAAATTCCATATTTTTCGAATTGGTGCTTAGCGGGCTGATATGAAAAGTTTATCACATGCTTCGATTGTTATCACATGCCTTTCCGTAACGTTATCGCATGGCATTCCGGTGATACTCGGCATATTCCGGAAAATACACCTCAATGCTACGTTTTCAGTGAAAAACATTACAAAGTAGTGTGTACAAAACAATTATTTGGATAATTAAAAGTATATTGTGTAAAAAAATAATATAAATAAAGAATAAAAAACAAGTTATTAAATAGATGCATTTTTTAAAAGTTAGAAAGTTACTTTGAAAAAGTTGACTTTTCCAAATAGTGTTCATTATGAATATTGGTAAATTTTATTATTTTTTTGTCGATTCGTCCATATCAAAATGTTTTTCCTCTCTGTTGAGGCATATGATAGAAAGATTTCATATCGAATGTACTAAATTTGGGGTCCGACGTCCGTGAACTTTTCACTCTTTGAACTTCTTTTTGGGAACCCCGAAATAGGATCAATATTTGAATCTGTTATTTTTCTCCATTGCTGAAGCATAAGATAAAAAGATCATAACATGTCATGTTTCATATCGCATGTATTATCAGCCCTCGTCCAATATCAGCCCTCGAGCCATGCGGCTCTTGGGCTGATATTGAACCCAGGGCTGATAATACATGCGATATGAAAAATGCCATGTAATAATCTGATATTATCCTGTAATTGGGTGTTCTACTATACAGATACAGCCCAACTGATATCGCTATGCTGTATCTGTATACTATACAGATATCGCTCTAAAGCTCCGCCCACTGCCGGACTGAGTATTGTATGAACCTGCGTGACCTCAGGATGTGTATTGCATTCGCATTCCAATGACGTTTGCGAATTAACGATTATTTTTAAACGTTTTGGTTTTTTTTTAAACATTTTTTTAGAGCAATAAGAATCACACCAATTTTCTGATAACATACACACAAGAACAGCAGTCTTTTCTACGATAGCAACTATCGATTTCAAAACTTGAATGTGTATGATTGTGTAACAAAAACAACCATGTCAATTTCAGCATGAATGTTTACTGAATGTCGAATCTGAAGCGAAGGACAACTCGTACACCCCTGTTTTAAATTGGACGATGTTTTGTTATTTGTTTTTACTGTTGAAATTAGTCGTTATGTTAAAATAGATAATTATTCACCTTGAGCGATGTATTATTGTTGACTATTCGAGATTCTTTTTTTGCGAACCCATCTTCAGCTGAATGTGTGATTACTGCATCGTATTACTACACGGGCCTCAAGGGATTTCAAATCGAAAATAAATGAAAAACATGTGTTTTGTGTCTTTCAAAACACAAATAATATACAGAATTAATTGCAGGATAAAGACAATAACTGTTTAGTGTCTTTAAATATCAGCTTATTTGTACTCGGCTCGAACAGGTGTAATAGCTCGCTAAAAGCTCGCATGTATACACCGTTTCTCAGCCTCGTACAAATACAGCTGATATTTAAAGACACTAAACAGTTATTGTCCATATAACCACCGAACCATGAAAATGAGGTTAAAGTCAGATTACTCGGCTTTAAACAGGTGTAATAGCTGCTCGCTAAAAGCTCGCATACACCGTTTCTTAGCCTCGTACAAATACAGCTGATATTTAAAGACACTAAACAGTTATTGTCCATATAACCACCGAACCATGAAAATGAGGTTAAAGTCAGATTACATCTGTCAGTTGGACATGTACACCTTTCAAATAAACTCATCATAGATACCAGGACTAAATTTTATATATACGCCAGACGCGCGTTTCGTCTACAAAAGACTCATCAGTGACGCTCGAGTCATACAGTCCTTCCATACACCGAATATATAACACTTATTAGAGAAATTAAGATTTTTTTAAAAAGTCATAACTTTTATTCAGATAATCACTGAACCATGAATATGAGTTTAGGGACAATGGACATGTGATGGATGGAAATTTCGTAACATAAGGCATCTATATACAAAGTATGAGGCCTCTAGGTCTTCCACCTTCTAAATATAAAGCTTTTATTCAGTTAGCTAATGCTGGCGAAACCTCTGGCGACGGCAGATCACTATCCTTATGTAGAAGTCTTTTCTTATATTAGGGACCGGTCAAAATTTATCTACACATAGGACCGGTGCAAAGTGCAGTAGGACAGATACTTTTTTCCGGAATCGCTTTTGTTGGAACATCACTTTTTTCACAGATAATATCTGAATTTACGTGTTAATTAAACACGACGTGCTCAATTTCCATGCTTTTTTGTTTATTTTTTGTCGATTGTTGACAAACAGGTGACAATCGTTAAACTTCGGCTTCAAAACACGAACTTTAATTACCTGACATATTTTCACAACAACACTGACCGATTGAAAAAAAAATTAACGATTATACGAAATTTACACGAAAAAAATGATAAATTCGTGCACAGAATACTAAGTTTATGATGTTTGTATGCATTGGTTCAAGAATTGGAAGAACATTATTTTTCACCGGTCACTCGTTTCTTATGACTTTAACATAATTAGAATAACTATGTACATGTAAACAGTAATGTTTTAATAAATTGAATTAAAAAAATAATGTCAATATTATAAAGACAACATAAGTTAAATGCCTCTATTAAGTATACTTTTATTTACAATACATTGGAAAAGTAGGATAGGACACCAACTTTTTTATTACCAAGTTGGCATAGGACATCATTTTTTTTCAGTCAGAAAGCCATAGGGTTGTAACTTCTATTAAATGGGTTTTTTTATTTTTTTGCACCGGTCCTTTGTGACGATAAATTTTGACCGGTCCCTAACTCACTAGAAAATGTTTCAATAAGTTTCAAAATTTATTGTGTATATATGCACACTAAAGTTAATATTCCTAGATAAATATAAATAAGATGCGTTTGTTGCATTTCGATGTCAATGCTGGTGAACGTTTCGTCCCAAAGGGTATCACCAGTCCAGTAGTCAGCACTTAGGTAATGGCATGAAAATCAATTATATGGTCATTTTTATAAATTTCCTGATACAAAACTTGGAATTTTTCGAAATACTAAGGATTTTCTTATCCCATGAAAAAGGGAAAAGATTACCATAGCCGTATTTGGTACAATTTTTTGGAATTTTGGGTCTCAATGATCTTCAACTTTGTGCTTGTTTGGCTTTACAACTATTTTTATCTGAGTGTCAGTGAGTCTTATGTAGACGAAACGCACGTCTAGGGTAGTAAATTATAATGCTGGTACCTTTGATTACTTTTTGCACTTCTGGGTCGATGCCTCTGTTGGTTGACGTTTCGTCCCCGAGGGTATCATCAGCCTAGTAGTCAGCATTTCCGTGATGGCATGAAAATCAATTATATGGTCATTTTTATAAATTTCCTGTTACAAAACTTTGAATTTCTAATCCCATGAAAAGATTACCTTAGCCGTATTTGGAACAAATTTCTGAAATGTGGGTCCTCAAATTGAATGCTCTTCAACTTTGTCACTTGTTTGGCTTTATAACTATTTTGATCTGAGCGACATTGATGAGACTTATGTAGACGAAACGCTCTTCTGCGGTATCAACTTATTATACTGGTACCTGATAACTATTTAAGAATTTGCACAAGTACCAAACTAAGAGACAAACTGAAAGAGTTGGTATTGCTTTGCTTCATAAAAAAGAATGGCCAACTTAGATACAAGTATCTTGTCTTAGGGAGGGATAAATCCTACTTGGTAAAGGATCACTCTGATTCAAACAAAAAATTCTCTGAAACTGATATTATCAAGATGTTTGATTTCTTGATTGACAACATATTTGTTACGTTCGGAGGACGTGTTTTTAAACAGACTGTTGGCATTCCAATGGGAACAAACTGTGCCCCTCTACTTGCCGACTTGTTTCTTAATTATTATGAGGCTGACTTCATGCAAGAACTTCTTAGGAAGAAAGATAAGAAGTTAGAAATGTCCTTTAGCTCTACTTTCCGCTATATAGATGATGTTCTTTCACTAAATAATTCAAAATTTGGTGACTATGTGAAACACATCTATCCCATCAAGCTAGAGATAAAGGATACTACAGATACAGTTAAGTCGGCCTCATATCTTGACTTACATCTAAAAATTGACAATTAGGGTCGGTTGAAAACAAAACTTTACGACAAAAGAGATGATTTCAGCTTTCCAATTGTGAACTTTCCATTTCTAAGTAGCAACATTCCAGCAGCATCTGCATACGGGGTATATATCATCCAATTGATACGATATTCCCTTGCTTGCATTTCCTATCATGATTTTCTTGATAGAGGGTTGCTGCTCACAAGGAAGCTATTAAACCAAGAGTTCCAAATGGTGAAGTTGAAATCATCCCTTCGTAAGTTTTACGGACGCCATCACGAGTTGGTTGACTGTTATGGAATAACCGTTTCACAAATGATATCAGATATGTTCCTTACGTCGTAACTACAATCCCCTTCCCTTTCATGAATGTGACCTACCGAATTAGACTATTTACCGAATGTATTCTCACATAAGCAACACGACGGGTGCCACATGTGGAGCAGGATCTGCTTACCCTTCCTGAGCACCTGAGATCACCCCTGTTTTTTGGTGGGGTTCGTGTTGTTCATTCTTTAGTTTTCTATGTTGTGTCATGTGTGCTGTTGTTTGTTTGTCTTTTTCATTTTAGCCATGGCGTTGTCAGTTTGTTTTAGATTTATGAGTTCGACTTTCACTTTGGTATCTTTCGACCCTCTTTTACAATATTGTACTCACAAAACAGATTATAACACAGGCAAGTATTCGAAAATAATTATAGTCCGAATAATTTTTATAAAGAAAATAATTAATATAAAATGTATTGCTGCTGATAATGTTGATTTAACGTGTCCATCGCTTATCAAGATATAAGAAGATGTGGTATGATTGCCAATGAGACAACTCTCCACAAGAGACCCACATGACACAGAAATTTAAAACTGTTTGGAATTAACAACTGTTGGGACTGTTTGAAAAAGAAAACATACTGTATAGCAATGTCATAATTTGAAATATGCCAATTGATAACAGCCATAGTGAAAGGACAATAAACATCATGTCTATCCCATTTTTTAATATATTGAAGTCTAAAAAATATTGTCATATTTTCTTTAAAAAGATTTTCCGAAATTAACAATGTGTGTCATTTTGCCAAATTTAATTGTCAGTGCACATTTACATAATACATGCTTCAATGCTCATATGGTAATTAATCCCTTAAAACAGCATTTAAATATTTGTGAACTTACAACCCACGTTATACTGAACGTTAATTGCTTTTATTATTGTTAGAAATGAACTAGGACTTTTTAGAAACTTTCATAAAAACCCAAACTATGATGTACCTATCTAGATTAAATAATGAAAATATAAACCCACTTCTTAATGAAGCCTTTAAATTAACTAAAAGTTTAGATACTATAAGGGAACATCACGGCCGACACTCGGCTAACCGAGAGATTGGTCGGTTAATCTATATTAAGTATGCGGCTATATGGGCGATTGGTCTGTTAATCGGGTTGGTTATACGTCTGTTAAGAGTAAAACGCTTAATTTAATGTTAAACTCTATTAAATATACAGATTTTTGGCATGTTATAAGAACCAAATCAAAAAAAGAAAAGTGTCTGACAAAATGATATCTATCATAGAACATTTTGCACTTGTAAAAACATTTCTTAGTCTGCGCAGTTTTCAGTAAAACTAAAAGGCGTCGCGCAAGTATGTAGTATTTATGCTTATACGCATAGCAATTTTTTTAATAAAAGGCGAAACAAACAAATTTAGATATCATTTAAAGGACAGAAAATAGTACTGTGGTTCTAAAAAATAAATTGACATTAGTAAATATTTCATAATTGTAAAATAACGCGAAAAATACCACGTTTTAGTGAAAATTATGGGAATAAAGTCTGTTAATGGGTTGGACAATTGAAATTGTGTCAGTTAAGAGTTATTTAGCCACGACAATAATTTTGCTACCTTTATATTTTCCCCTTGAAAAATTTAAGAATGAGATGTTCCTGAGTAAACAAAAATGACAATACGGTGCCACAGTATCCTAGAAAGAGCATTTTTATTTTGACTTTCTTTGCATTTTGTTGAAGGGTGTGTCACTCCAATATAGCGTGATATGGATTGGCCTCTGAAATATGCATGAATTTTTTATTGAAGTTTTCAATCAGCCTTAATTTTTGTGTCTGTTCGAAGTAGCACGTTCTCAATTCCGACTGAAAGTGTCTTTCTAATACAACACAGGGTACGTATACCGTGTTCTCGTTCACATATGAACATGATATTTGTCACTGGACATTAAACCCTAATTCGTCAGCATCATCCAATTGGTTCTTTTCTTCTATTACTTAATTATATGTTGTTTACAAATCACTCTAAAGAAGTAAACGGAAAGGAACGAATGCAGCTATATTTGGTTATTTTAAGTTTCAATTCATTTTATTCCGTTTAGTTCCTTTCTACATAAGTGCAGAGGAGAACTACAGTTGTCTATGGTGGCCGGTGAAGTCCATTTCGCGTTTTCGCGATTTCGCCTTTCATATTCTATAGGGCGAAAACGCGAAATCGCAAAAAGGCGAAATCGCGAAGTCGAAAACGCGAAAACGAGAAATCGGTTTCGCGTTTTCACGTTTTCGACTTCGCAATTTCGCGTTTTTGCTCTATAGAATATGTAAGGCGAACACGCTTAAGCGCTTAAACGCAAAATGGCATTAACCTGCCACCATAGTCCGCATGTAAACTTCTAGAATTTGTCACCAATATAAGTACATCGCAATCCGTTACTGTTTTAACAGCCATCGGTGTTTCATGTGTGTATTAAGTATTATTCACTGTGCTTAAGTTACCCACAGCCCAAGATGGCGGACTCTGAACTCGTTGATATATAATGCATACAAAATCTACCTTATGCAACGTTTTTCATGCAGAATGTCATGAAATATTTATAGGATTCTTGAATAAAGAAATCACTAACAATTACCATAAGTTTATTAATTTAGAGTTCACTAAAGCGCAAGGCCAACTTTAAAAAAAAACATATGACGTCCGTAACTTTTTGATCGAAACTAAGCAGACGTCCGTAACTTTATTTGCCGATGTGGGTAACTTTTGATTCAAAATTTTAACATTTATAATTTCAACAATTAAAAGACAATTTACATCATAAAACACCTTATTAACCTACACGGCCGTTTATACTGCTCATTCACCACCAAATGTGATTTTATTAACGCATCATACTTACACAACGGAAGTTTTGTGTGGGGTTTGTGGTACTCGATCCTGGTTATTGATTGAACTTTTATAAACTAATGAGTGTCTTATCGACGTTTTTCGCTTCAGACCAAGGCTTGTTCATACTCTTTAATGTTTAATCATCTGTTTGCGGTTTACCTTCACCTCTGTTTCTTTTTTATGTGTATTTTGATGAACACTCTTTGACGCGGCTCGGTATTTATACATCCCACCAGTTAGTTATGATTTTTTGAATATGTTTCCTAGTATGTTTTTTTTTCTCTCTTTGTATGTTATCAGGGGTTGTTTATACTATTAAATTACCCTGTTGTATTACGTAGTTTTTTATATTTTCATATACTATGTATAATTGTAACACTTATGTTGACTGCTCTATTCCTTTTATTGTCACTGACTTTTACCTCACTGCTTTTACCTATTGTGTCTTTTAGTTTTATTCAGTTTAATAAGATTTAATGCAACTTGCATACAAATAAAATATGCAGCTATCTGTAAAACTAGGTTTATTCATTTATACAAAATGTCCTTTCTTCAAGTTTTCCCATTTACTGCAAATCTTGGCCAGCGTGTCGCAATATTGAGCGCAACATCCCAGTGTGCCCAGATTGACACCCCTTTTTATTTTACTGTCAATGCTGATGGGTTTTTTTTTGTGGGAATGAGAGAAAAGTTTTTTTTTGCTTTTTCAAAAAGACGGAAAGAAGTTTGTGCACTGAAGTCTCGTATAGTCTATCCTCTGCCTGGGCAATTTGGGTTCCCCTCCAAACTCTCGGATTCACGCTACCCTTGTCGTTGCTGGCAGAAAATCAGTAAGTGTATACACGCTACATGTACAATGTATGTGTAAAAAATACTTGTGTAGTCTACTTGTTCAAAAATAAAAAAGAACAACGATGTTTTAACAGTTTATCTGCAATGATCGGAAACCACCCTCTGAACTAGGCGATTCGGGTTCCCCGACGTTATACAAAATGAGACCCGAGTTTTGCGGATTTTTCGTTATTTTTTTTTTTTCATATTTTTTCCAATTTTGTCTTCCATCGATACAATGAATTATATCATACCAGACATCTACTTCGTTTCGTGAATATGTATTCGATGCAATCTCTATCATAAGTTTAAACATTACATCCAAGTATGTCGTTTCTTTGAAAGTTACGGACATCTCTATTGGCATGATTACGGACAAGTTTAGTTGTTCTGAAGTTACGGACAGCCTAAGTGTTTTTTCAAATCGTGCTGTGATCGTTTATTTTGTAGAATTTAATCACCTGTCCAGTTTAGGGATTTCCCTAAACGATTAATACAACTTTTAAATTCAGTTGTTTAATTGATGCATTCATGGTATTGTTATTCTATAGAAGAGAAGTATCTAACCGACGCAAGGCGGCTCCATCTTGGGCTGTGGGTAACTTAAGTTCTCTCGTTTTTAGCAATGTATCCCTCTCTACTGTCCTTGTAAATTATTCTATGAAAGTTACGGACATCTCTATTGGCATGATTACGGACAAGTTTAGTTGTTCTGAAGTTACGGACAGCCTAAGTGTTTTTTCAAATCGTGCTGTGATCGTTTATTTTGTAGAATTTAATCACCTGTCCAGTTTAGGGATTTCCCTAAACGATTAATACAACTTTTAAATTCAGTTGTTTAATTGATGCATTCATGGTATTGTTATTCTATAGAAGAGAAGTATCTAACCGACGCAAGGCGGCTCCATCTTGGGCTGTGGGTAACTTAAGTTCTCTCGTTTTTAGCAATGTATCCCTCTCTACTGTCCTTGTAAATTATTCTATGAAAGTTACGGACATCTCTATTGGCATGATTACGGACAAGTTTAGTTGTTCTGAAGTTACGGACAGCCTAAGTGTTTTTTCAAATCGTGCTGTGATCGTTTATTTTGTAGAATTTAATCACCTGTCCAGTTTAGGGATTTCCCTAAACGATTAATACAACTTTTAAATTCAGTTGTTTAATTGATGCATTTATGGTATTGTTATTCTATAGAAGAGAAGTATCTAACCGACGCAAGGCGGCTCCATCTTGGGCTGTGGGTAACTTAAGTTCTCTCGTTTTTGGCAATGTATCCCTCTCTACTGTCCTTGTATATTATTCTATATTCTGCGTTTCCATCCAGATTCTCGTGTATACCATGAGGGTCCGGATTGGGGGTATTGTTTATTTCTGTATTCTTTAAATTATTATGTCATTTTTTTCTACATTTTATTTATCTTACTCATTATTCTTTCTTTATTTTTCATATTTTGTCATCCCAATATATTTTACTTACTGATGTTTAGTTACATTACTTATCTCTTTATATACTGGTTACCAATGTAGATGACAAATTTATGTCATTCGTGACAATTAAACAGAATCAACATGATACATGCGATCATTCTTGGATGAAATTAATAATACTTTAAAATATTATACTTTTTGAAACCATTTTTATCAATTTTCAAAATGTGTTGTTTCCGTATATGTTATGTTTCATTGCTCGTGTTGTTTTCGTATACTTTAGCCGCTCGTCTTGAGCCTACTCATTTGATCCGACAACACCCCATATAGCAATACAATTATACTTTTATTACCATTCATAACTCTTAACAGACCAATTAACAGACCGGGTTTTATACATCCGACCCATTAACAGACCCGGTTTTAAATAAATATTGATTTATGTCACCAAAATACAGATTTTCGTGTAGATTTTTCACACAATTATATCAATATGGTTATCAAACATAATGCCTTTCTTTTTTCGATGTTCAAAATATTGAATGCAAGTTAATTTAACCAATGTGTCATTTTGTGTACATTTTGTATGTGTAAAATGTGTATAAATTTATTGATGAGTAACCCGCCTTTTCATTTTATAGATCGTACATCGAAGCTAGAAAAATAAAAATTACACCACTGAATTCAGTACATTGAATTGTTTTGTTAGACATGAATACTTTTTATGATGAAAATATATTTAGAAAGTTATACAATGAAACATGCTGAACTTTCAATGATTTTCTCGATAACACCTGATTAACAGACTTTAGCCAACCCGATTAACAGACCAACCGCCGATATAGCCGCATACTCAATCTAGATTAACCGACCAATCTCTCGGTTAGCCGAGTGTCGGCCGTGAACATACTCTTGGTATACTTTTGCAAAAAATGTGTCACAAGATGTAAATATTGACATCAAACTTATTGAGGTAACTAAAACTATAAAACAGACCAATATGTTAATGTAACGGGGTGTCATGTGGCTAACAAAACCAATCCAGTAAAAGTTGATAATTTTATTATTGGCACCAGACGTATTCAATATAATGAAATAAACGCCCTACAAAACATAATAAATACAATTATAATTATTATACCTTACATATATTTTAAACAATTCTATTGGGTGAAACGTTATCACGTGAAATGGGCTGCGCCCTCAATGAAATAACTTTCTCGTGTTGACAATTTTGGATATTCACCTCTTCAACGGGCCATAATTGTATATTATCTGCCAATATCTGTATTAAAATTATAAATATAACATTCAACATATATAAACGCATTTACATAACACAATGCACAATAAAACTAAGTATTTATATTTCTTATTTTTTTCTTAATCTGTATGAATTATCAAAAGAAAATAACTTTAACTTTACGAAAATGTTCTCTGAACTTTATCATTAAAAATACACCAAGTCGAATGCTCCCGTTAATATGACCAATAAGTACATACGATCGATATTACTGTTATCACGTAATACACATGAAAACTATTATATATAACTCTACAAAAATATACCTCCTCGTGCAATTATAATTTGCACATGTGTATCATACTAAGTAAAATATCATTATCCTAGTATTCTCGACAGAAAGGTGTCGGCAACCACTGTATGTAAACAATGAATTATTTCTTCACGCTCATGTTAAACTGTATGTATTTCATTAATCGTAAAACGGTCTAAATGACAATCCTTCTTAATTTGTAAATACTTTTCAATGTAATAAAATAAAAATAGAACATAGAAAACATTTTCTACATTAACAAACACATTTCACCCGAAATATGGAAAAAATACGCTCACGCTAAAATATTATGTTTTTATAAAACATTAATATACACATACCAAAATTATGGATTTTAGGCTCACTGACCACTCATACTTGTGCGTCAAGGATGTGCATTCACTGTAAAAATAAGAAACATGCATGCAATAAAGTGTTAGTTTAACAATAATAGCGAATTCCGCATTACTAGAACTAATTTGACAAATGCGCGCTATATGAACTATATCAAACCGAAAAATACAGAAACCCGACAATAGAAATTATCCTACACATACCTGATATTTTCAACTATAACAACCACATGACTTTGGACAAATCTTCAATACAAAAGAACATACAACCCCGTCAACTTTCAGCAGCGAACTAACTAGATAACTATCTACCCGTAAAACGAAAACAATAACCAAGCGTGCATGACCAGCGGGAAATCTACCCGGACTAAACTCATTTGCATAATAAAGTAAATGTTATTCACATTATATAAAGAGACCAGTCTCTATACAATAAATTCCAACACTTTAATTAAATGATTCAAACAATTTATTAAAATATTGCTATCTTTTTATTATTTATTTTCTGACTTTTATTCTTCTTATAGCAATGTTTTCACAATAAATTATTTTGATTTTTTCAGTAACTTTTAATTGTTTTCAAAATTCCAATAGGGAACATACCTTTTATAATTGTATAAAATATATCTATATACATTTCTTAAATCTAATATAAATAACCAAATGAAATACAACTTATCGCACCCAAATAAAGAAACAAGAAAAATGTTAGCCAATTTTAGAAAAAGCGATCATTGTCTCTTAATAGAAACTGGACGATATACCAAAATACCACGAAATGAAAGAAAATGTAAAATATGTAATATGTTAGACGATGAATTCCATTATTTCGTTAACTGTAAGACAAATAAAAATAAAAGAGAAACTTTTCTAAAATATTATATACAAAAATATCTAAATTTTAATAGACTTAATTTTACTGATAAACTCGTGATTATACTGAATCCAGCAACACCAAATGATGTAAAAGCAGTTGTTTCTTTTATTAAAGAGTCTTTAGAACTGAGGAAAGGAGAACAATAACTGTTTTTATCATATCTCTTATAATATTGTCGAGTTTTCATTATGTTTGATTATGTTTGTTTTGTCAATGTATTTGCCATAACCAAAATTGTTTTTTGTCTGTTTTGCAAATAAAGATATATGTTTTATTCGCTGGCAGTTTGACATAAAGAATCTAATTGTTTTAAAACTTCAATTAAATTGGGATGAATCTGGTAAAAAATAATAAACTATCACTACCAGATGTAGACTATATATTAATATTGATATTTGAATTATCATGTTCAGTACAAATACATTTATTTTGTTCCAATAAACTTGCCTCTTTTAGTGCCGCAAATTTATAGACAAATACACTATGAGTTATTTCATTCAAATGTTTGCAGAAATTCAAATTAAACTGTCGATTAAGAACAAAAATAATGGTAATTTTGACATTTTTACCTAGCTGTGATGTTTGTTTAGTTCACACATCGTTGTCAATATATTAATGGAATTAAATTCGACTCTCATACAACTAGGTTTAATCCATCATTTTTACATTTCCTTTCTCAACGGAGTCGAGTGATATGAAAAATTATCACTATATAGAAACTAAGGGAGCACGTGCAGTTATTCATGAAATTAACATGAAATTAACAATGTCGTCATAAGTAAAATAGCTATAAATAGACAATTATAGTGCATTGACTTGACATATCAACGATATAAGGATGAGGCTTAGAAACGGGGAAATGCGAGGCTGTGCCGAGCATTTTCCCCGTTTCGGGCCGAATCCTTATATCGTTGATATGTCAAGTCAATGCACTATTATTGTCTTTAAACTGCAATCTAAAAAAACATTTTCAATTGTTGTTTATTGTGTTAATGTTATTTATTTGATTTAAATATTGGGAAAAATCCCCCTTTAAAAAGACCTCATATCACACAGACGGAGAAATATAAAACACGATGAAATGTACATCATTACCGCAATCAATGATGAACGAATTCGTTGCAGACTAAAATATCAACAATAAACATAAAACATAATGATTTATAGGTTGCAAACAAAAAAATATTAATAAGTGAAATATGTTTTCCCAAAAATTGCAAAAGAAACAAGTTTGAGTCGTTAAACGCATCGTTGTTTACATTGGAAACAAGAACAGGTTTTAGAGGTCGTATGAATAATTAAATATAATTTCGACAATTTCTATTTAAATATTCATGAGGAAAAGTGATATCAGGTCAGTGACTGTATATGGCATAGAAATATACAGTCAACGCATTTTGACTGCTCAAATAGAACGAGTGCAGTATAAACAGATTATCATTGGTCATCTCAACTCGAGCCGTGTCGGCTCAAGCGAGAAAATCAATCTCGTTGAGATGACCAACAATAATCTATAATTATTCCGAGCACATTTGCATAAATTCGAAGTTGAAGATCATTGAAATGAAAATTCATAAAAGTTGTTGCTAATACAGCTATTTCTTATATGCGTGGGGTACAAAAATTAAGGTGTAAAGAATAATTCAATATTTCACAAACAGTGAATTGACATGTCAACATAAAATCCTGTTTTCGTGCTCCAATCCTTTCCCTATGGAAGCGCATATTCGCTTCGGTGGTGCGAGTTATTTTGTATGGAAAGGGGAAACGGCAGTCAAATATCAGAAAAAGTACTAAAAATATAACAATATGTCGGACAAAAGGGGGATATACCCCACCATTTAGTCAGGCCGTTTATTTTCATTAGTTCTCAAATGGAATCAGTATAATGATAAATTCGTGAAGGATTCAACGGAACCTTCTGTTGTATGAGATTGCTGCTGTCAGTGTAAAATTGTAATGTTGACTATAGAAGTCAATTTTTCTGTAACATACAAGATTTAAAAAATAGGTTTTTTTTCTGTAGATGCTTTATTTTGATCTATTAAATCAAAGCATCTACAAAAAAAACAACATTTTTTAAAATCGTGTATGATCTAAAATATTAACTCCTATAACAATTCATGGAGATTTACAAAACAGTTTTACTTACTGCAAAAAAAATTTGTTCTGTTCCCTAGTATCTATGTAGAATCGCAGTGAATTATATCGAAGGAAGAGCACGGGGAAGGATCCGCTAGCTAAATAAAAATAAGGAGATCAGCAAAACCTTTACCGCATAGTAAGCTATGAAAGAATCTGAAATGACATGTAAAACTACATCGGCGGGAAACATAACAATCTAAATGACGAAGACGCCGACGCCACTACTCAATAAAGTTGTGAGATGTGGTGTGATTGCCAATGAGACAACTAGTTACCAGAGTTTAAATGCAGAGGATGTCAGCAATTATAGGCAGTCGTACGGCCTTTAATTTAGTCGGCTTTAAAATATCACCACGTGGAAATGTGAAACAATTCAAACGAAAAATGGCCTTATTTATAACAAAACAATTTACAAAAAAACAAATATGAAACACATGAACCTACTGCAACCATTGAACTACAGGCTCTTGACTTGTGACAGGCATATGAAGAATGTGGCGGAGTTAAACATGTCTGTGAGCGCTCAACCCTAACCCAAACCTGGGACCGCCGTGTCGAAGCACAACAAAGACCATAAAAAATTCAGCTGTAGCTGGATAACTCAATAGATCGGTATTACTGGCCAATATAAATTCATCAAAATCCGACGAAGATCTCGAAAATTGAGCTGTTTCTGCTCAACCTGAGTCACCTGTCGGATTATTCGTGAAATTACAAACCCAGTGATTTGGTCGAATACATAGGTCATTCTTGCGGAAAAGCGGAAGGAATTATGGTTACGACAATTGGAACATAAATTATCCGTTGTTTCCCTGTAATTGAGTGTGAGATGATTAAAAGTGTTCCATTTGTTGCCAATAAAGTACTAGTCAATTGATTTGTGTCGAGCCTGCGACATTAATGTCGCACGCGGTAGTGAGACAAAACAAATCTTTATTCAGTCGTCGGTGTAAATGGCGTCGGCGTGTTCGTCTTTTAGATTGTTATGTTCTCAATTTTTTGTTCACATTTATCATTTCGGGATCTTTCATAGCTTATTATGGGATAGAGGTTTTGCTCATGGTTAAGGACCACATAGTGGCATATAGCTGTATACTACTCAGTGATTTGGTATGTTTTGGAGAGATGTCTTATTGGCTATCATACGACATCTTATTTTTATATAAGTATAAAGAAAGAAGACTTGGTAGAAATGCCAATGTGACAACTCTCTATATACCGTACGGCCTTCAACAATGAGCAAAGCCCATACTGGCTACTCCACTGTAAAACTGGTAAAATAATTCAAACGAGAAAACTAATGAACTTATTAATGACCAAAATATGAACGAAAAACAAATATGTAACACATCAACAAATGACAACAACTGAATAACAGGCTCCTGACAGTCGGCAGGCACATACATATAGAATGTGGCGGGGTTAAACATGTTAGCGGGATCCTAACCCTCTCTTAACCTTTGACAGTTGTGTAACATTACAACATAAGAATGATTTACAAAAATCAATTGAAAAAGGCTTAACTCATCAGATGGATACAAATAGAAATAATACACAGAGTGGACATGGCCGGCAACTTGTATATCCCAACAACAAAAAGACACGACTGAGAAAATTTCTGAGAGTTTTGTTTTGCAGTTAATAAAACTTTTCTGTCCTGATTAGTTTGTAAATATCCACTTTAGCTAGTGGATATCTCCCCGTGCGCTTACTTCGATATAATTCACTGCGATTTTACATACTAGATACTTGGGAGTAGGACATTTTTTTGCAGTGAGTAAAACTGTTTTGTAAATCTCCATAAATTGTTATAGGAGCTAATATTTTAGATGATACAAGATTAAAACAAAATTTTTATTTTTTGTAGATGCTTTGATTTAATAGATCAAAATAAATCAAAGTTGTCACGTGGTTTTACCTCATCTTCAAATAAACAAGTAATCGACTTTATCAATTAACAAGTTGAATTCATCATGTCGACTTCTTATTACTATGTCATTACATTTATAGTAGCAAGTCGACATTGTTATGCAATTATTTCTTTATCATTCCGACAAGTTAACTCCACATGATGATTTGATTCCGGCTTATAACACACAACATAACTAATAATTCCGACTTATTAGCAACAAAATAACTATACAAGGGATGTACATATGCGCTTCCATATTTCCCCCTTCCAACGGTTGTGACATCTCCGAATGAAGTATCTGATGAACTTGTTCGTCTTTCCACATAGACAAGTATCAATCATTTTCAAATCTTAAAACAATCAAAAAGGTATCGTTTGTTCTTTTTCAGAATATTTAAGTATACAAACAAAGAAATGTGTGGTCATTCAAAGTACAAAAGATGCAGCATTATAGTAAACAAAGTGTTTACTCAAATGATGCAAGAGATAATAGGAAAATCACCGTTGCATCCAGATCAAATATATCAAATTATAATGAGTACAAAAAAGTTCAAAGAGAGATTAAAACATTCAGAGATGAAAACGATACAAACCCTTCAGACGGAGGGATTCTCAAATCTGGATGCCAGTCTGGTATATAAAATTGGAAAATTCTTCAACTTTATTCCATCACCAACACAACAATGGGGCACTACACCCCTACCGATTGAAATAGAAATTGGGGATGATATCGAACGCATCAGAAATGCAAGAAATGAAATGGTTCACAGAAAGGACTGTGAAATGTCTGATGAAGAAATGTCAGATTTTTTCACTGAGTTTATTGCAGTCGGAGAGCGCATCGATGTCTATCTAAACAAAGAAAGTGGTATTGGATTCAAAGATAGTATAACATTGTATCAAACTTGTCCCATTGATGAAGAAATGGAAGAAAATGCAAAAGCGCTACAAGGAATTGAATCACTAAATGGTAAGTGCAATCGACAGATTCACTTCAAATATTAAACGACATGTGGCTTAAGATAAGGGAAACTGCTGATTCTTCGAAAGCAACTGAGTACTTCACATTGAAGAGGAATATTCTATATTTAAGTTTAAATAAAAGCCGTCTACTTGGTTCAAGGGTTTTGGCATTAAAACAAATATATTTTCTTTACGTGTATATATAATAAAGGGGAAAATACAATTTGAAGACTCATTGGTTGCCTTCGCCTGTTGTCTGCTCTTTGCTCGGGTTAAATGTCTCTTTGACACATTCCCAATTTCCATTCTCAGTTTTATTTTAATTTAAAGAACCGATAAAGATCTAAATGTGTACTGTTTAGATAATTTTGAACATTTCGGCTTGAATTAGTGTCATACATACACATTCAGTTATGTTTTAACAATCGGCGGTTGCTAATAACAATTGTTTTTAAATTGTAAAGATTCAAATGCTTTTTCACGGAAGTTTGTGAAATTCAAACTTGACAAATTTACCCACAAACGTAACGCAATATTCATTTGAAACAAATTTAACTTGTTAACTTTCAAATTTTACGAAAATAAAAGAGAAGTTTGTAACTAAATTGGTCCAGTGTAGGTACCACTTAACATCGGAAAATATGTTTAAACGAAATTTGAACCATTTGTTAACCCATTCTCTGTTAGCTTATCTGATGATTCCGAGATCATTTTGTTTTTCTTTACGATCAGGTACAAAAACAAACAATTGTTAGTTTTACACATCATCAATCAATCGATAAATGTTGTGATTATGAGTGCACAAGAAAACTGAAGACATTTTGTTTTATTTTTTGTTTATTTTCTTTCTTTTTTTTCTCCACAGAACAGTTTCAAGTATCAGTAGATGGAAAAGTTATCCACGTTTTCTATAGAAATTCAATGAAGGTGTTGATTGAAGGATGTCGACAGGAGGATGGTGAACACATTTTCCCTATTTTATCAGTTTAACAAAAAAATAGCTCTTCAAAATATAATCATCGACCATTGATAAAGTTACACAACATATACTCCATGCAAAAAATAACCATGAAACAGGGATACATTACAAATATTTGTTATATGATATAACTCTTTTAACTTAGTTATCCCAATTTCACCATATAAATACAGAGACCAGAGATTTGCTGACCTTGCGTTTCTTAGACATTTTAAATACTGTTGTTAAGCAGGCCGTACATTGTTTCGTTTTAGTGACAATATAACATTAGTAATATTCTTTTACTTTACACGAATCATAGACAAAGTTACGAGATAACTTAAAATTAGGGTATAATTTGTTAACAAAAATAAAAAAATTAAAAAAATGTTAAGGGACAAGACATGTATTTGCGAAAATAGAAATTGAGTATTATATTCTACAGTATTTGAATGTTTAAAAATTCTTAGCTTAACATATATTTATCAATCTGACCACTCAACACTGGATTCGTCTTTGATATACAGCAACATGAAAATTAATCAAACACAGTTTGTAAAGTCGACATACACAATCTTGTTAGAAATGCTATCGAGAATTAAACAAACATTTTTAATCCTGCCCGTTTCTTAGCTTGTCCTAATTAAGAATCTTTTGTTATTCTTGTATGTTTTTTCAAATCATCCAAATGTTTTGGAGTCTAAAAGTGTGACGTCCATTTTCTTTGAACTAGTAAACATTTTGTTTAAGGACCAGCTAAAGCCCGCTATCGTGTGCAGGTTTGTTTTTCGCTATGCTGAAGACCCATTGGTGACCTTCGGCTGTTGTCTGCTCTTTGTTCAGGTTGTTGTCTCTTTGACACATTCCCCATTTCTATTCACAATTTTCATTTTAAAATGCACTGCTTGATTTACAAAAACTTCCCAAGCTAAATAAAATCCAGTGTCAATTGCGATGTGTTATTTTTACACAAAGGCAAATACACTTTTTCACGCTTCCAACACTCGTGAAAACACTGTTTTGGCTGAATGTAAGTATTGAACAACATTGTTATTTTGTTAGTGTATTCTTCTAATCAAAATATGGCATAAGAAAATCTAACCTAACAGCAAATATTGCATGTAACTAACACCAATATCGTGTTAGTTTTTTTTTTTTTTTTTATTACATTAATGTCACAAATTTTACGAAGTCATTTGAGAGGACTATTTTAATACATGTTTTGAAAATAACATTATATTAAATCACCATTTTCGAAAAGGTTTTATATATGTTTTATATTTATCATGAGTCTTCAACCGGTGTTGTCATGTAAGGTTCATTTGGACTCTTTGGCTAAAATGGCTGCATTTTCACCTCAAAATTTACTCTTGAGTACAGACAAACCCGTGCATCTGAAAAAGTTTTAAAGCATAACATGCCCTAGATAGATAAAATCCAAATGCATTGTATGATTTCGAAAATTCATAACTTAACTAGATTGTGCAGTGCACTTTTTTCGTCCCTGCAGAAGATGAAGAATTTAACAAACAGTTGAATTTCGCTTGATATGGTCCACTCAGGTACACAATTTAAATCACCAATTATTGTCCGGTATCTAGTGTCCTTCTAATGTCTATGTCAATCAATACAGCTCACTTCAATTATTACCTGTGGGGAAATTTTCAAACATCTTTCCCAACTTTGTTTATTTTGGCACTTTCTGGGGGATTGAAAAAAGTGCACTGCACAATCCTGCACAATCTAAAACATAAAAATTTATTTGAATTTTAATTATCTAGGGCATACTATGCTTTAAAACTTTTCCAGATGTACAGGTTTGTCTGTACTCATAGTACATTTTGAGTTGCAAATTCAGCCATTTTAGCCAAAGAGTCCAAATGAACTTTCACACCAATTACATGTATATGACATGCGAGGTCAAAATATTGGTTACATATCCCAACATGTTTACATAACCAAGACCTTGAAGATGGCATGAAATGTTTATTTTCTGTACCGAATATTTATACTTGCAGTATCGTCCAGTTCTGCTGTGATATTTGTTGTGAAAGGTATTGAGGATTCAGAAAATAAAGCAGAACTTCTGAACTCATTAAGTAGCCAGATAAACAGTGGTTCTGTAGCCATTCAATTTAAAGAAGCAAGGAAAGGTAGCATCATAGTGTACACTGATATTAAGTATTCTGTTTTAAAGAATGGTAGAAATTTGGCTCGTAAATTATCTATATTTATGGAGCTAGCTTTTACAACGGTAAAATTGAAAGTAAATACTGAAGAAACATTATAAGTTATCATTGCGTAATCAGGGACGTATACAGAATTTTATATCGGTGTGGAAAATTCATACACACTTAGGGCCACCTGTGTAAGATGTCATACACTCCGGATTCGTTAAGATGACAAATGTATGTCTTAAGAAGCGTTCTTTCACTCATTTAACTGGGATGTGCAATTGAAAATGATTATGAAGAATGTTTTTCAACACCGATGTTGCTGAGCATTGTACAATATTATTTTTTAGTGGGTTTTTTTCATATTTTGGGGAAAATAAATATTTTCATAATTTTATTAAAAAAGGGGGGGGGGGAGATTTTTAAGTTACCATTTTTATTTATTCTATATTTGGCATTTTTTTATTATTTTTTATTTGGCATTTTAATGTTTTTTCTTAAATTTGACAGAATTATTATTGTGTTTTGTTTTTGTTTTTGTGAAAATGTTATTCATCCCCGGGTGATCATGATTGGTGTGTTTCTTACATCCCAGTAATTAACCAATCATATTGCAGAATTTTGCTTCACGAGAAAAACTTAGTTTTATCATCTTACCAAATTAACGTAAATTATCCAACAGTTTTTAAACAGTTTTAGTTTTTTTTTCTGTTATGCACATAATGTTTTAATTAAATTGAATGAAATGAAATGATATCACTATTAATTAGTAGTGTTATAACTAAATCTTAAACCAGAAATAATGCAAAATGAAAAAAAATCAAATTGGCACCTTGTTTTTTGTCAAAAAAATTTAAATATCAGCCGCGTTTACTCAAGATGATGTTTTTCATTTAGCGGAAGTAAAATCCTGTCCAAATATCCACTACTGTCCTACCTTTTGTTGTGTTTGCACTGTATAATCCTGACCTTCACATTTTTCAAGATTATTTACATTGTAAAACCGCCATCTTGGTTTATATGAGGATCGCTTATTCCATAACATTCGTTATTCTCCGGTCATATCATTGTCATTGATGATACTATTTCCCTCGCTTTTTACGTAAAGATGTCGAAAAGCTCCGGGAGACACAAGAAAATGGAGAGCACGTGGAACTCCACGGCAACACTTCCGGTAATAACAATGTCGGATTCCACCATACAAAATAATCTTGGATTATGTGAAGGTCAGGATTATACAGTGCAAACACAATAAAAGGTAGTACAGTAGTGGATATTTGGACAGGATTTTTCTTCCGCTAATCAAAAAACATCATCTTTAGTAAACGCGGTCGATATTTAAGAAAATTTTGACAAAAAACATGGTGCCAATTTTACGTGACGGCGACTATAGTTCAGTATTTTACTATTTCAGATATACATGTTACAGTAAATAGGTGAAATTATGAGTAACACGTAATTACTAAACATTTCAGTAGATACCTGTAATTACTAGTTAATTTAGTAATTACATGTATTTACTAGTTGTTTTGGAAATTACTGGTATTCACTGATTTTTTTGTCTTTTTTACAGCTATATACTAGCTTGATATTTTTGTTTAAAAATCAAAGACATTATTCAAGATAAGCAAATAAAGGGATAGGGATTTTAAGGGCTTACTTAAGGGTTAAAGATTATAAGAAACATTAAAATTGCATACTATTTAGTGTTTGTGAATTGAAACTGGAAAATGGTTGTTTTGATAAGTTTTGAAACTCCCTAAAAATCATTTTCAGCATGCAAGACAATGATATCAATCCAAAATTGAAATATACAGAAGTGTTTAGACAACTTAGGAAGCTCTTTTTTAAGATAGACATTATATTATGCTAAATTTTGATAATTCTTAAAATCTCATAATTAAAATCTCCATCAGGCATACTTTGCATATCAACTTGGCCAATGACATGACTTAAATTTCTTTTACAAAATAGGTTTAACTGCGACTTCTTTTGTCAGACATTTACAAGAAGCTGACATTCCAACAAATTTATACAAATTGATGGCGTTAAGTGTCACATTTTCACATTTTCGTGTTTTTGTGTTTCTCTTTTTTACGAGTTTTTCAAGACCCCCAAACTGAAGCTGATATACCTGCAACAAAATTTTATCATCGTTTCTACCTGTATAAGAAAGATCTTTTTGTGGATTGAATAAGTCAACTAAATGGTCCATCCCTTTCCTTTTACTTTCAATGTTGACATTCTTTTCCGTTTCGTCGAGCCTGCGACTTTTTTCGCAAAAGCAAGACATAGCGAACCAACCTTGCGGCGTTCACACTTATACACTGTGGTTAAATTTTTTTTCAATTTTGATAACTTTCTTAAATTATCCTGGATTTCTAGCAAACTTGAACAGAAGCTAAATTTTTTTTATGATCATAAGATAATATCCAGAAGTAAATTTTGTAAAAATAAAATCTTTTTTTTCGTATATTACTTATAAACGGACTAGTTTTTATACGCCTGTCAAAATTTTGACGGGACGTATTATGGTATACAAATGTCCGGTGTCCGTCCGTCTGTCCGTCCGTCTGTCCGTTCGTCTGTCCGTCTGTCCGGCGTAAACATGTCGCACCGTAACTTGAGAACGACTTATCCAAATTTCATGAAACTTAATATAGTTGTTTCTTATGATGGTCAAATGATCTGTATACTTTTTGGTGAAAATAAGATTTAAACTTTTTGAGTTACGGCACTTTATAACTAAAACAGGGGTGTGTTTTTTTCACATGTCGCACTGTATCTCGAAAACGATTCTTGATTATGACTTGAAACTTTAAACACTTCTTAGTTATATTAATCTCAATATCTGTATACTTTTTGGTGATGATTCAAAATTTCATTTTTGAGTTATTCAGTATTTTGTAAAAAAGGGGGAGGTTTTTTTTACATGTCGCGCCATATCTCAAAAACTATTTATGATTATTGCTTAAAACTTTACACATGTCTTTGTTATATTAATTTCAATATCTGTATACTTTTTGGTGATGATTCAAAATTTCATTTTTGAGTTATAAGTATTTTGTAAAAAAGGGGGAGGTTTTTTTTACATGTTGTGCCGTATCTCAAAAACAATTTATGATTATTGCTTAAAACTTTACACACTTCTTTGTTCTATTAATCTAAAGATCTGTATACTTTTTGGTGATTATTCAAAATTTTATTTTTGAGTTATTGACTATTTTGTAAAACAGAGGAGGGTTTTTTACATGTCGCGCCGTATCTCAAAAATAAGTTATGATTATTGCTTAAAACTTTACACACTTCTTTGATATATTAATCTAAGATCTGTATACTTTTTGGTTTTGATTCAAAATTTTATTTTGGTAATATTTAGTTTTTGTAAAAAAAACTGTGGGGGGGTTTCACATGTCCCGCCGTGTCTCTAAAACTATATATGGTTATTGCTTAAAACTTTCTCATAAACTATTTATGATTATTGCATAAGACTTCCACATAAGACGTCGGGCGTATCATGCGCTCATGGCCCAGCTGTTTATTTTCTCAGTTAACATAACATGCACTCTGCAGTTAAAGTTTATAAAACATTTATTAGATTTCATAAACCATCCTGAATTTTTACCAAATTTGGACAGAAGCTTCTTACAGAACTAGTCAAAAGATATTATCTAGAGGAAAATTTTAATATTTTTTTCTTATTTTTGTTGGGCCTCCGACTCACAGCAAAAGTAGGCGATACACTGGCTTCTTCGAAACCCTTACAATTTTGATAGCTGAATACATCGGTAACCCATCTCCAGCTAGGGGTTGAATTGAAGGTCAAATTAATATGTATTCAATGAGGTCCAATTATTAACTTGCAAGTGCACAACTCATCAATCATGTTTCTCCGCTTATTTAAAAAAAAATAGCAACAGACAGGTTGCTGAAAGTGAAATATAATTTCACTTTGTCATTTTCATTGATGATTTAACAACAACATTTTTTTGAAATCTAGTAGCTAATGCACCTTTAGCAAAAAAGTACATTTTAGGCTGATCACTTTTTAAGAGTACTCACTAATTTTCTAATTAGTATTACCATAACTTTTGATCAGTTGACCATATTACAACATTGTTTACACTGTTAGTATTACTTAATCATGTTAATTTAATTCACTTGACTGGGCGGAGTTTATCCAGTTCGCTCATAATAAACCAGTCCATCTATAGATATGTGTTTTAGGATATACTCATCAATGCATTGTCCAGTCAATCTTTTGTAAATTCCTTTGAGGTCACTAATAGGTGATAAGAAATCTGTAATAACTATAACGGCAATCATCGTAATCACACACATTTTCAAATCGACTGTCCTCATGCAAATTAAAACGTAAGCTCCGCCCGACCAGTTGAAATAACATTGGTAAAAAATAGGTGTAAAATTAATTTTAAAATTAGTAATTACTGGTAATTACTGGGCCGTTTAAGGAATTACTTGTATTTACTAAGTGCATCTGGAATTACATGTAATTCCTAAATTTTAGTAATTACGTGTAATTCCTAATTTCACCTATTCACTGTAGATATTTCAGCTGATTTGTAACAGTTCCATCTTCATGCCTTATATAACATGTACTGTATTACGACGCTAGATTAAAACTGACACAGGAAAGGTAACACCCGGCCACCGAAAAACTTTATTATTGTAAAGCCTAGGTGGCAGTGTGATCTAGCGCGTCAAATGCAGTGCAATGCGATTTGATGTCAAGATATCTTAGTAGCATGGGTTCGAATCCCGGAGAGGGAAGAACAAAAAATTTGCGAAAGCAAATTTACAGATCTAAAAAAGTTGGGCTGATGTTCAATATATATAATTATATATACAGCTGCTTAAATGGGAAAATCGATGATTCTTAGTTTCTTTTATATTTCAGTCCTAACTACACAATAATTGTGGCGAACTAAATTAGACTCAACTCAAATATACATTAGCCGTGCAGACAAACTGGACCCGGATTTTAATCAAATTTGTTATCCAATACAACAATACCATTATCTCATTTACATATGCAAACATCAGTTTAAAAGTATCTATACTAAGTAATTTACACACGACTAGGTGAACAAAAAAAATATACTTTCGGCAACAATAGTAATAAATATCTATTAACTTCCAAGAACATTCCAAATGTTAAATATAATATTATGAATACCCGTCATAAACGGACACTCGCCGCCCCAAAAAAAAAACTAGTTTGAAAACCTGCGTCACGGGGCAATGCAAGAAACGTTACTTGGTAATGATGCCGTACATCATCATGATAATGATTATATAAAAAAATTTTATACATAAAAGGGAAGTTTTAACTGTACGAAGTCTACAGCTAGAATGACCTACTTGACAATTTTTCAAGAACCCGCGAAAAACAAATTAGCATAACAAATCATTAGGTCATCTGACCTATCAAATCATACATCATTGACCCATACAAAATATTATAGAAACTTTAAGACAGTATTTTTCCGCTATACTGCGAAACGCTGAAAAATATATTTACAAAACGAGAAGTATATCTTTTATAGACGATGAACAGACTTCAACATGTGTGAAATTTTGTGACAATATAGAGAAGACAGATCTTGTATTGGAACTAAAGGTACCGAATGAAGTTTTGAGTTTGGATGAATCATTTCAGCAGCATATTGGTTGTTTCATTCAAAAGGTTTCACAAATGACGAATGAAAAGGAAGCTCTGATAAGATCAGATGAGATAGCAGAAATATATCCGGTTCCTGGTAATTATTTTAGTACCCATTTGAAATGTTTTTTGAAAGTGCAAAAATTGCCCGAATCGCCTACCTTTTTACTTTAATAAAGTCGTTTTCAAAAATCAACAAACAGTCTTCAACAATAGACACATGTCAATACAATATGCTTTAAGGGCATACGATATAGTTACAGAGGTAACGACGTTGCTAAAGCTAATTGTTATTTTAGCGACGTCAAACTGTGACCTAAAAACCAGTTCATTGACCCCTCTTTCTTAAAATGGCATTAGGTTGATTACGTATTACTGAGAAGATTTTATGTACCAAAAAGTTAAAAGTGCATTTTTTTTTTAATTTGATTAATATAAAGCGAAAAATTACGTTTTTTTCTACATTCATGAACATTTGATAATTATGAGTTATTTGCAAAAATAAAATGTATAAACTTATACATTATTTGTTTAAAACATAAATTACAAATAGTTTAACAAAAACAGCTTGTGTTTATCTATTAAAACAAAAAAGTTACGTATCTCTGTCAAAAGGAATAATACGTCCACAAATCCGTATTTTGAGGAAATATCTGAAATTTCAACCTCAATTTATTTAAAAGATAGCTTATGCTGATGTAATTTTTATTCCATATTTGATTTAAATAGGTACAAATTAGCCTATATGCAAATTGTCGTCAAAATGATTCAGTTACAGGGTAAGTAATGACGTTGCTAACGTAAAATGTAATTTTCGCGACGTCAAACTTTGACATATCTGGAAAAGAGGCATTTTTCGACTGATTTTCATCCTTCAAACTGATTTAACTTTTAAACGAGTTAATGAACACTTCTTTTTTAAAAATGAGATTCCGTTTGATTACGTAAGAAGATTATTTGTACCAACTTTTATGAGAAAGTCAATAATGCAATTTTTTAAAATTGATAAATGTACATAAAAAAAAATTACGTTTTTTCTACATTCATGAACATTTGATAAATTTATGTAATTTCTAAACAACAAAAAATGTAAATGTATAGGATACTTATATAAAAGAGAAATTATAAATAATTTTACAAAAAAAACAACTTGTATTTATCTTTTAAAACACATAAGTTCAGCATTTCTGTCGAAAAGGAAAATACGTTCACAAATCCGAATTTTGAGCAAATATCTGAAATTTCCACCTCATTTTACTCAAAAAGTAGCACACGAAGGTATATTTTTTATTACATATTTGATTGAAGCAGGGATAAAATAGCCTATTTTGAAATTTTCATCAAAATTTCATTATGGGATCAAAACTGTATCGTATGCCCTTATTCATTTAAAACGGAACAGAGATGAAGAAAAATTAAGCAATGTCTGTAATGGCTGAAAAATATGTTAATCCATTTATCACTAAAGTCAGCAAATTATAGGGTTACTGAGGGGGACATGAAGATGTTGCGATGTTAAGGGCATGCGATACAGTTTTGATTCCATATTGAAATTTTGATGAAAATTTGCATAAAGGCTATTTTTTATCTGATAAAATAAAAAATGTAATAAAAAATATACCTTCATGTGCTAATTTTTGAGTAAATTGAAGTCGAAAATTCGGATATTTGCTCAAAATTTGGATTTGTGGACGCATCTTCCTTAAGACAGAAATCTATTACTTTTTTGTTTTAAAAGATAAACACAAGCTGTTTTTTGTAAAATTATTTGTAAATTCTGTTCTGTATAAATATAATATAAATTTGTGCATTTTAATTTTACAAAGAACTCATATTTATCAAATGTTCTTGAATGTAGAATAAAAACGTCATTTGTTGCTGTATATTTATCAAATTTCAAAAAATTGCACTATTTACGTTATCATGAACATTGGTACGCATAATTTTCATATGTAATCAAACCAAATGTCATTTTGAAAAAGAGGGGTCCATGAACTTGTTTTCAAGAAATATCAGTTTGAATGATAAAAATCTGTCTAAAAATGCATCTTTTCCCGATATGTCCCAGTTTGACGTCGCGAAAATAACAATTAATGTTAGCAACGTAATTACCACCCCTGTAACTGTATCGTATGTCCTTAACACTTGAAACATATTTAAATTGTTACAATACAAAACTGATAATTAACCAAGGCGCATTCGTGATTTAATGTGTTGTAAGGTCACTCGTTAAATATTGTTCTAATCCTAATGTTTAGATAAGCTTATCTATAAATCTGTTCCTCTATAACAGTTATTGGTAATAACACAAATTATCGGTCGTCCCACTGTCTATATCACTCTGTTCAGCTCTTAATATTATTCCGTATCATGTCTTTGTGACGTCAAATACGTTGACCCGGCCTTAATAACTTTGACCCGGACATATCAGCGACGTCATAATGTTTGAACCGACGTTAATAACTTTGACCCGAACTTATCAAGTCATCTTTTGTGTGCTGGTGAAACAACGAAAACACTTCTGAAACACGCAAATATAGCCCGATAAATCGATTATCAGATTATCTGCATATTGATATTGTAAAATATCAGCTGCTTGACATTATATGAAGGCTTTTTGATCTCGTTCGCTACGCTCACTCGACAAAAAGCTTCATATTATGTCTCGCAGCTGATATTTTACGATATCAACATGCAGATAACCTGATAATCGGTACATAATGAACACAAAATTCAAAATTTATAAGACGCAATTAATCTTGCATCTCTACAAACACCCCACTTAAACTTAAAAGATGCGTACGAATACAAGTAACATCGACAAAAAGTTGTTGAAGGTGGCACAATTTGGTAAAGACACAAATATGATTGGGACGCTTTTTAGAAACCATTGTTATAAGTAGAACACTAAAAAATTACAACCTGTTCAGTCCAACTACCATTTGCTTAAATCGCTCTTGTATTGGATCATAATAGGCACTTTAAATATAAGTGAGCGATTCGGGCGTCTTGTATCAAGTGATATGATTGTTATTAATATTGAACTAATTATTTAAATTAAATAATTCATTCATCTATTAAATTAATGTAATACCTTAGCAAACATTATGATAAATATAACATTAAGTCGTTTAATTTCACAATAGGTCGAGACTTGAAAGAAGATATACCTGATAATGAAAATTCGTCTGATCAGGACAGAGACGACGGAAAGCAAAACCAAGAAAGTGGTGAAAACAACTCTCATGTTCAGATCCATGAAGAATATAAAACAGGTGAAATGTTAATCTTAGATACATGATTGTTTTTATTAGTTGTTTTGGCTTTGAACTTGCCGAGAATACTCTCAGACCTGTTCGTATTGTTCTAGTTATAAGGGATACTGGGTGAATATATACCCTACCACGTTCTCTCTGTGCTTTTGTTCAATGATTTTTTTATCTAATGATTATAGCCTTTTTCAATTGATTTTAAGAATTTGGTCTTATGTTTTGCTGTAACACAACTGTCAAAGGTAAGTAGAGGATCAGACGAGCGCTCACAAACATGTTTAAACCCACAGTCTTTATGTACTCTCCCAAGCCAGGAACCTGTAGGTAGGTCAGTGGTTGTCCTAAGTTCGTTAGTATCTGTCATATTTATTTTACGAAAAAAAGATACTATAAATTATAAAAAAAGAAGATGTGGTATGATTGCCAATGAGACAACTGTCCACAAAAGACCAAAATGACACAGACATTAACAACTATAGGTCACCATACGGCCTTCAACAATGAGCAAAGCCCATACCGCATAGTCAGCTATAAAAGACCCCGATAAGACAATGTAAAACAATTCAAACGAGAAAACTAACGGCCTTATTTATGTAAAAAAAATAATTACGAAAATCAAATATGTAACACATAAACAAATTAGGCCGTTAATTTTCTCATTTTACATTTCGGTGCCTTTTTAAAACCGAATATACGAGATGTACTTTAACCTTTTCTCATTGTTGAAATCCGTATGGCTACCTATAATTGCTAACATGTACTTCATTTGAGTAATTCATTACTGTTGAAAATAAACCAATTTCAAAAGCGAACTCAAGTTTGAATTACATACTATTTATTATCATGACATGAAGTCACGTATCAACTTTCCACAGAGAGTGGTGTTTTGATATAAAACATGGTGGTACCGAATAAATTCTAATGAACTGTTTACCCACACGTTTGTATTAAATACACAATTATTCGTTTTGATTGTTTAAAGACAAGAAATGTTGTATTGCAATACAGTAGAATTCGCATTCATCTACGTAAAAATCATAAAGTTGATTTACCTTACACTGTTATATTTTAATTCTACCAGTCTTTTGCTTTTATTGATGCTTTTGTTTGTATTTCATTTATTAACACCAGGCCCGTATAAATATTACAAGTATACTCAATGAGAGAAAAATCCTATTTATGTTTTGTAGTTTAGTAATCTGAAGATACATATAACGTTGATTGATTATTTTTTTTTCTTAAAAACGATTTTCAACAAATCAAATCATGGTCAGTAGAAATGAATACACATAAACAAATTGAGTCAAATGCAGCAAAATAAATGAATCTGCAAAGAAAGCAAATTGTGTACGAAAAGGCAACATTATAAAGCTTTAAACGTTTTAGAATGTTTGAACTTTTAAAAATATAATTTACTTTGCTGTGAAAGGAAGAGCACACCCTGATTACAATGCTCTAAGTTCAGCTTTTGTATAAGCACGAGAAAATGTCGGAGCATATTTCTTCAATCATTTAAAATATGCGTACCAATAGGTACAAGTTACATCGACAAACAGATGTGGCAGGTGGAACGAGTTGGTAAAGACACAAATATGATTTGGTAAATGCAAACGCTTTATAGAATTTATGTTGTTAAAGCGGAACATGCAAAAAATAAAACCTGTAGTCCATCTACCAACTGTTTGGATTTGCTTAGGGAATTGTTCATAAGTGGCACTTTAAATTTAAGTGTCTTGTATCTTGAAATAAATTAATTATCATCACTATTGAATTAATAATCCAAAAATAAATAATTCAATCATTGTATTTCATTGATGTTATACATTGTATCCCATTACACACTACAAACATTATGATAAATTTAACATTAATTCGTTTAATTTCACAATAGGTCGAGACTTGAAAGAAGATATACCTGATAATGAAAAGTCGTCTGATCAGGACAGAGACGACGGAAAGCAAAACCAAGAAAGTGGTGAAAATAACTCTCATGTTCAGATCCCTGAAGAATATAAAACAGGTGAAATGTTAATCTTAGATACATGATTGTTTTTATTAGTTGTTTTGGCTTTGAACTTGCCGAGAATACTCTCAGACCTGTTCGTATTGTTCTAGTTATAAGGGATACTGGGTGAATATATACCCTACCACGTTCTCTCTGTGCTTTTGTTCAATGATTTTTTTATCTAATGATTATAGCCTTTTTCAATTGATTTTAAGAATTTGGTCTTATGTTTTGCTGTAACACAACTGTCAAAGGTAAGTAGAGGATCAGACGAGCGCTCACAAACATGTTTAAACCCACAGTCTTTATGTACTCTCCCAAGCCAGGAACCTGTAGGTAGGTCAGTGGTTGTCCTAAGTTCGTTAGTATCTGTCATATTTATTTTACGAAAAAAAGATACTATAAATTATAAAAAAAGAAGATGTGGTATGATTGCCAATGAGACAACTGTCCACAAAAGACCAAAATGACACAGACATTAACAACTATAGGTCACCATACGGCCTTCAACAATGAGCAAAGCCCATACCGCATAGTCAGCTATAAAAGACCCCGATAAGACAATGTAAAACAATTCAAACGAGAAAACTAACGGCCTTATTTATGTAAAAAAAATAATTACGAAAATCAAATATGTAACACATAAACAAATTAGGCCGTTAATTTTCTCATTTTACATTTCGGTGCCTTTTTAAAACCGAATATACGAGATGTACTTTAACCTTTTCTCATTGTTGAAATCCGTATGGCTACCTATAATTGCTAACATGTACTTCATTTGAGTAATTCATTACTGTTGAAAATAAACCAATTTCAAAAGCGAACTCAAGTTTGAATTACATACTATTTATTATCATGACATGAAGTCACGTATCAACTTTCCACAGAGAGTGGTGTTTTGATATAAAACATGGTGGTACCGAATAAATTCTAATGAACTGTTTACCCACACGTTTGTATTAAATACACAATTATTCGTTTTGATTGTTTAAAGACAAGAAATGTTGTATTGCAATACAGTAGAATTCGCATTCATCTACGTAAAAATCATAAAGTTGATTTACCTTACACTGTTATATTTTAATTCTACCAGTCTTTTGCTTTTATTGATGCTTTTGTTTGTATTTCATTTATTAACACCAGGCCCGTATAAATATTACAAGTATACTCAATGAGAGAAAAATCCTATTTATGTTTTGTAGTTTAGTAATCTGAAGATACATATAACGTTGATTGATTATTTTTTTTTCTTAAAAACGATTTTCAACAAATCAAATCATGGTCAGTAGAAATGAATACACATAAACAAATTGAGTCAAATGCAGCAAAATAAATGAATCTGCAAAGAAAGCAAATTGTGTACGAAAAGGCAACATTATAAAGCTTTAAACGTTTTAGAATGTTTGAACTTTTAAAAATATAATTTACTTTGCTGTGAAAGGAAGAGCACACCCTGATTACAATGCTCTAAGTTCAGCTTTTGTATAAGCACGAGAAAATGTCGGAGCATATTTCTTCAATCATTTAAAATATGCGTACCAATAGGTACAAGTTACATCGACAAACAGATGTGGCAGGTGGAACGAGTTGGTAAAGACACAAATATGATTTGGTAAATGCAAACGCTTTATAGAATTTATGTTGTTAAAGCGGAACATGCAAAAAATAAAACCTGCAGTCCATCTACCAACTGTTTGGATTTGCTTAGGGAATTGTTCATAAGTGGCACTTTAAATTTAAGTGTCTTGTATCTTGAAATAAATTAATTATCATCACTATTGAATTAATAATCCAAAAATAAATAATTCAATCATTGTATTTCATTGATGTTATACATTGTATCCCATTACACACTACAAACATTATGTTAAATTTAACATTAATTCATTTAATTTCACAATAGGTCGAGACTTGAAAGAAGATATACCTGATAATGAAAAGTCGTCTGATCAGGACCGAGACGACGGAAAGCAAAACCAAGAAAGTGGTGAAAACAACTCTCATGTTCAGATCCCTGAAGAATATAAAACAGGTGAAATGTTAATCTTAGATACATGATTGTTTTTATTAGTTGTTTTGGCTCTGAACTTGCCGAGAATACTCTCAGACCTGTTCGTATTGTTCTAGTTATAAGGGATACTGGGTGAATATATACCTTACCACGTTCTCTCTGTGCTTTTGTTCAATGATTTTTTTATCTAATGATTAGAGCCTTTTTCAATCGATTTGAAGAATTTAGTCTTATGTTTTGCTGTAACACAACTGTCAAAGGTAAGTATAGGATCAGACGAGCGCTCACAAACATGTTTAAACCCACAGTCTTTATGTGCTCTCCCAAGAAAGGAGCCTGTAGGTAGGTCAGTGGTTGTCCTAAGTTCGTTAGTATCTGTCATATTTATTTTACGAAAAAAAGATGTTATAAATTATAAAAAAAGAAGATGTGGTATGATTGCCAATGAGACAACTGTCCACAAAAGACCAAAATGACACAGACAGTAACAACTATAGGTCACCGTACGGCCTTCAACAATATGCACTGCCCATACCGCATAGTCAGCTATAAAAGGCCCCGATAAGACAATGTAAAACAATTCAAACGAGATAACAAACGGCCTTATTTATGTAAAAAAAAAATTTACGAAAATCAAATATGTAACACATAAACAAATTAGGCCGTTAATTTTCTCATTTTACATTTCGGTGCCTTTTTAAAACCGAACATACGAGATGTACTTTAACCTTTTCTCATTGTTGAAATCCGTATGGCTACCTATAATTGCTAACATGTACTTCATTTGAGTAATTCATTACTGTTGAAAATAAACCAATTTCAAAAGCGAACTCAAGTTTGAATTACATACCATTTATCATCATGACATGAAGTCACGTATCAACTTTCCACAGAGAGTGGTGTTTTGATATAAAACATGGTGGTACCGTATAAATTCTAATGAACTGTTTACCCACACGTTTGTATTAAATACACAATTATTCGTTTTGATTGTTTAAAGACAAGAAATGTTGTATTGCAATACAGTAGAATTCGCATTCATCTACGTAAAAATCATAAAGTTGATTTACCTTACACTGTTATATTTTAATTCTTCCAGTCTTTTGCTTTTATTGATGCTTTTGTTTGTATTTTATTTATTAACACCAGGCCCGTATAAATATTACAAGTATACTCAATGAGAGAAAAATCCTATTTATGTTTTGTAGTTTAGTAATCTGAAGATACATATAACGTTGATTGATTAATTTTTTTTCTTAAAAACGATTTTCAACAAATCAAATCATGGTCAGTAGAAATGAATACACATAAACAAATTGAGTCAAATGCAGCAAAATAAATGAATCTGCAAAGAAAGCAAATTGTGTACGAAAAGGCAACATTATAAAGCTTTAAACGTTTTAGAATGTTTGAACTTCTAAAAATATAATTTACTTTGCTGTGAAAGGAAGAGCACACCCTGATTACAATGCTCTAAGTTCAGCTTTTGTATAAGCACGAGAAAATGTCGGAGCATATTTCTTCAATCATTTAAAATATGCGTACCAATAGGTACAAGTTACATCGACAAACAGATGTGGCAGGTGGAACGAGTTGGTAAAGACACAAATATGATTTGGTAAATGCAAACGCTTTATAGAATTTATGTTGTTAAAGCGGAACATGCAAAAAATAAAACCTGCAGTCCATCTACCAACTGTTTGGATTTGCTTAGGGAATGTTCATAAGTAGCACTTTAAATTTAAGTGTCTTGTATCTTGAAATAAATTAATTATCATCACTATTGAATTAATAATCCAAAAATAAATAATTCAATCATTGTATTTCATTGATGTTATACATTGTATCCCATTACACACTACAAACATTATGATAAATTTAACATTAATTCGTTTAATTTCACAATAGGTCGAGACTTGAAAGAAGATATACCTGATAATGAAAAGTCGTCTGATCAGGACAGAGACGACGGAAAGCAAAACCAAGAAAGTGGTGAAAATAACTCTCATGTTCAGATCCCTGAAGAATATAAAACAGGTGAAATGTTAATCTTAGATACATGATTGTTTTTATTAGTTGTTTTGGCTTTGAACTTGCAGAGAATACTCTCAGACCTGTTCGTATTGTTCTAGTTATAAGGGATACTGGGTGAATATATACCTTACCACGTTCTCTCTGTGCTTTTGTTCAATGATTTTTTTATCTAATGATTATAGCCTTTTTCAATTGATTTGAAGAATTTAGTCTTATGTTTTGCTGTAACACAACTGTCAAAGGTAAGTATAGGATCAGACGAGTGCTCACAAACATGTTTAAACCCACAGTCTGTATGTGCTTTTATTGATGCTTTTGTTTGTATTTTATTAATTTACACCAGGCCCGTATAAATATTACAAGTATACTCAATGAGAGAAAAATCCTATTTATGTTTTGTAGTTTAGTAATCTGAAGATACATATAACGTTGATTGATTAATTTTTTTTCTTAAAAACGATTTTCAACAAATCAAATCATGGTCAGATGAAATGAATACACATAAACAAATTGAGTCAAATGCAGCAAAATAAATGAATCTGCAAAGAAAACAAATTGTGTACGAAAAGGCAACATTATAAAGCATTAAACGTTTTAGAATGTTTGAACTTCTAAAAATATAATTTACTTTGCTGTGAAAGGAAGAGCACACCCTGATTACAATGCTCTAAGTTCAACTTTTGTATAAGCACGAGAAAATGTCGGAGCATATTTCTTCAATCATTTAAAATATGCGTACCAATAGGTACAAGTTACATCGACAAACAGATGTGGCAGGTGGCACGAGTTGGTAAAGACACAAATATAATTTGGTAAATGCAAACGCTTTATAGAATTTATGTTGTTAAAGCGGAACATGCAAAAAATAAAACCTGCAGTCCATCTACAGACTGTTTGGATTTGCTTAGGGAATGTTCATAAGTAGCACTTTAAATTAAAGTGTCTTGTATCTTGAAATAAATTAATTATCACCCCTTTTGAATTAATAATCGAAAAATAAATAATTCAATCATTGTATTTCATTGATGTTATACATTGTATCCCATTACACACTACAAACATTATGATAAATTTAACATTAATTCGTTTAATTTCACAATAGGTCGAGACTTGAAAGAAGATATACCTGATAATGAAAAGTCGTCTGATCAGGACCGAGACGACGGAAAGCAAAACCACGAAAGTGTTGAAAACAACTCTCATGTTCAGATCCCTGAAGAATTTAAAACAGGTGAAATTTTAATCTAAGATACATCATGTTTTTATTAGTTGTTTTGGCTTTGAACTTGCCGAGAATACTCTCAGACCTGTTCGTATTGTTCTAGTTATAAGGGATACTGGATAAATATATACCCTACACGTTCTCTCTGTGCTTTTGTTTGATGCTTTTTTTTATCTAATAATTAAAGACTTTTTTCAATTAATATTTATAATTTAGCCTTATGTTTGCTGTGTGCCTATCTCAAACCAGGAGTCTGTAGTTCAATTTGTCCTTAGTTCTAGATCAGATCCCTGAAGAATATAAAACAGGTAAAATGTTAGTCTTAGATACATGATGTTTTAATTAGTTGTTTTGGGCTTTGAACTAGCAGCGAATACTCTCAGATCTGTTCGTATTGTCTTAGTTATTAGGTAAGACGGATAAATATATTGACAATCGATCGTTGCAGTACTAAGAAGATTCGGACAACGGCGCCTTGCACATATCTTTATGACATGATCGTTACCAAAAAGTCCAAAATATTACAATGTTCGACAACTATACAGAGTCTTGGAAAAGTTGAATGCAATAAAGCCCCAACTTCAACTACCGACCGTGCAAGGGCTGTATGGCCAGTCAAGGTCGTTGAAAACTTCCATCTGTGCCAACTTCAACAGTGTGAGTCTAAAAAGAAATAACTCTATTATTGCAGTTTAAAAGTCCTAAAGTTGATTTACCTTAATTGTAATATTTTATATCTACAGTTCGTTTGCTTTTGTTGATGCTTTTGTTTGTAATTTATTTATAAACACCATGCCCGTGTACATGTTGAATTAGCTCATTGAGATAAAGGTCCTACTTATGTTTGGTAAGTCAGTATTCTAAAGATAAGCAAAGGATTGATTGATTTGTATGCCCCCGCGACAAAAATGTCGGGGTGGGGGAGGTTAATAGTAATTTTTGCCTGTCCCGGTTGATTTTTTTTCATACATTATGAAATTGATATGTATTTGGACTTAGTCATTTATTTGGTACAAGCTGCATAGTTTATCGGGCTGTCTCCTCCTACAGTTACATCATCATACATAATGTTAAATTCGTATGGTCGGGCGGGGCATCAATTCTGTCTTACAGACAGCTTAACAATTACAATGTGTATGCTAAGATGACTGTTTGTCAAATCTAAAATACGTGGAGCTATACTCATCCATATGGCAGAGCAGAATGGGGGTTTATATCTAGTTTTTGTTTTGATAAAGATTTTCAACAAATCAAATCAAGGTCAAATGAAATGACTATCTATAGAAAGCAACACATAAACAAATTGAGTAAAATGTAGCAAGATAAATGAATATGCAAAGAGAGAAAATTATTTACGAAAAGGCAACAGTTTAAATTATTAAACTTTATTTAATTGGTGTCCTGATTTAAATCCAACACATTCTCAGTGATCATGTTTTGTAATAGCACAATAAAAATTTCGGAGCATATTTCAATCACTTGTAAAACAAAAGATTGACAATAATGCCCAACTGCTTTACACTATGTTGATATGTCATATCTGGTGATAAAGCATCACACAAAATTATTTGGTAATTGACTCTTATCTAACATTAATGATATTAACAATTCAGAAACCATCATTCATGTAAATGTTAAACCCTTAAACTTACCCAAATATAAAATTTAGAAATTGAAACATTTAAATATTGACAAATGACAGGCAATTTAAAAATAAAGAATACATGATATAGTTTGCAATATGACAACTCTCCATCGGTAACCAAATGACAAGATTTTTTCCGGTATAAACATGAATACATGCAAAAAATAAATAGCACGGAAAAAAACAACACAAAAGACCAACAACTAAAAACCAAGACAAAAACAACACTAACCCCCTCAAATGAAACCAAGGGTGATCTCATGTGTTCTGGAAAGGTGAGCAGATCATTTAAGCCTTATCAAACATTGACATATGTTTTTTGTCAATTCAAAATAAATCATACAGTAGTCAGGCTAGTCTATAGATAATTTTGATTAATTTCAGGTAGCTCTAGTTTTCAAGACAAAAATGAAATCACAGATGAAGATGACAAAAAGAGACCAGACATAACTAACAATTCAGATAAGGTTGAAAAGCAAATAGTTAAGTCACTTTTATCAAACGTAGAAAACGAAATTACAGGCAAAGTTTTAGCAAATAGGAATAGTATATTAGAAGAGTTTATGAGAAATCTTGGGTTAGAAAACTTTTTTCCTGATAAAATCAATTTGATTGACGTAATGGTTGTAAAAAATCCTATTAAGACAGTAAATTATACCGATATCCCATGGATAATATTAAGGAGTCTCGTAATGGGTAATTTCAATTCGCGAGATAAAATGCTTCAAGAATTCCTTGAAAAATCAGAAGAAACAAAACAAACATCAAAACCGCTTGAAGAATATGATAATAGTTTTGAAAGTTTACTTGATGAAGATGAAAATAGTTTGTCTTTAAATCCTATGGATCTTTTGATTATTCTGTTTTATTCGAGTTCTCCTATTTTTAAACAGATTCTAGCGCAGAAGCTATTTTTATGTAAGTTAGCAGTTCCACTTTGCTTTCCATCATTAACTTCTGATAAAATTTCATTTTCAACATGGATGTTGCAAACCATTATTATAGATTGTAAAACAGAAACAAAAGGTTCACACCAATCAGATATTACAAATTGTCCTTGTCATACAGTTGGGTTTCTGCGTCTAGGTAAAATTTCTATGTCTAAATCCAAAGTTATCAATGATGTTCTGACAGATCAATACCACAACACATTTTTCAACAAGGACTGTCCTTTGGGTACATCTGCAAGAACCATAAGTGACGGCACTATCGAAGGTGCATGGGTCCTACCATCAGATCAATCGGAATTGTCCAGTGAGGTAGTCCTGTGTTTAAATTTGCGGGGTGATGGACGGATGCACGGAAGTCAAACTAAAATTTTATCATTGGTTTCGTCAATAGTAGTTGTTATGATAGATGCAACATTGTTACAAGAAGAAACGCCAAGAAATGTTTTGTTAGATTTGCACAAATCTGTTAAAGGTGTTGTCATAGCCATTGATGCAAATTCTGTTGATACGAAGCTTCTTAAAGTTATTTATAAGGACTATACTAGTCGCATCGAGCAATTTATTAAACAGACGGAATTTTGCCCATTGTCAAGAGAGGGTAAAGCAACAAGTGTTTCTGATATCAAAAAGTCAATTCGACGGTCTATAAAAAAATTGACAGCAAATATAGAACCTACAGCTTTATCAAAAAGGCTTGATGATAAAGGATACACACATTCTGATGTTGAGAGTAAATTTAAAGAATGCAGGGAGAAAGCAGAATACATTCTTTGCAATATGGATACTAGGCATTCCAATATCAAAGACTTCGTCCCTCTTCAAGGTGAAACTTGGAGGGCGTGGACAAATTACAGTAAAACCTTGAATAAGTCTAGCAAGTATACATCGGTTTACGAAGCTGACACAATTAAACAAAAAATGCGAGAAGTAAGAAAAAAACAATTGCACATTTGCCAAAATTTAGGTCCATTTATGAAGTCATTTATAGAAATCACTGTGAAATATTTGGATCAAGATCTTCTCTTTAGTTATTTTATTTGGTGGCTAAAATTACTATTGGATGATAGATCGAGACTTGTACTTCCGAAATATCTAGCAGAGTACCAGAAAGATTGGCAGGCGCTACGATCAGTCAAAAAACAAAAACAACAAGATGTCCTTGTAAGTTTAAGAAAAAAACTCAACAAAAGTGAATTTGAACTAGCAGAGGCTTCTTTTGGCTTAGAACATTTGGTTCGAGAAATTGGACAAATGTATGAAACAATGATTGAGCATAGATTTGGATCTCAATGTGATTTGGATCTTGCGATCAATCTTGCAACAGTTGGTGCAAAAATGCTTTTAAGCGGGCAGCCACTTGAATTAATGGATGGAGATGCAGCTAATGTACCTTTAACTTGGGTAAAAGCAGTACTCACCGAATTAAAACATATGATTGGAGACAAGAAGTTATTAGCATTATCCGTTCTTGGTGTTCAAAGTTCTGGAAAGTCAACATTACTAAATACCATGTTTGGTTTGCAGTTTGTTGTCAGCGCAGGTCGATGCACACGTGGCGTCTTTATGCAGCTTGTTAAAGTAGAAAAGAGTAGTGTTCCGGTCGACTTCATTGTTGTTATTGATACTGAAGGTTTAAGAGCTCCAGAATTAGCTGATCAAAAATACAGTCACGACAATGAATTAGCCACGTTTGTAATTGGTCTAGGGGACATCACCATAATCAATATTAAGGGTGAAAATACTGCAGAAGTCAAAGATGTTCTCCAAATAGCAGTTCATGCCTTCTTGAGACTAAAGCTTGCAAACAGCAGATTAAACCTGAAACAAAGTTGTATCTTTGTTCATCAAAACGTACCTGCTTCTGATGCTAATGATAAAATGATGCAAGGAAGACAGAAATTTCTGGAAACACTGGATCAAATGACACAGGAAGCTGCTGATCAAGAAAATATAGGTGAAATTAACTCGTTTAGTCAAGTCATAGATTTTGACTGTAATAAAGACGTTTGGTACCTGTCAGACTTATGGAACGGTGATCCTCCAATGGCACCCATTAACCCAGGGTACTGCAGACGAGTTGAGGAAGTTGGAAGTACGATATTGTACGAAATAGCTTTAGAGCGAGAAACTTATCTTACAATAACTGATACCATTGCAAGGATTGAAGATTTGTGGAAAGGAATACTGAAAGACGATTTCGTATTTAGTTTCAGAAATACCTTAGAGCTGAAGGCATATAACAATATGGAACAGAAATATCATGAATTGTCCTGGAAATTGGAAAAATTTGTTTCAGAATTTGTTCTTTCAGAAGCAAAGGGCCAACTTATATATTGTTCGACGGATGAAGATTTGACAAATTCTATACCAAGAATTTTAAAACTATGTTATAATAACGTTTGCAGGCAGGTTTGTGTTTTGAACAATGAACTGGATACTTTTATCGACTCGAGTTCCCTGAAGGACATAATGATTCAGTGGAAACAAAATAAACAGAACAGACTGAAGATGCTGTCCGAAGTTTTAATTGACAGATCAAAATTAAGTATTTTGAAAACAAAGGACGAGATTCGGATTGAAAAATTAAGGACGAACGCGCAAAAAAGTCATGAAATGGAAATAAATCATCGTGCCCAGCAATTAGCAACCGAAATGAGAGGAGAAAAACCTACTGGGGTTATTTTGAAAGGCAAATTTGATCTCATGTGGGAAACGTGGATGACAGAGTTTAATACCGAAACATCTGAAGATAGTGTATCAATCCAACAGCATATTGATTCTCTTATTTGGGAAAAGTTTAGCTCGGATGCTGCATTTTTGGAATGTTCAGCAGTTTATTCTGAACCCAACACAAGGATGATGCAAATAGATGAATATAATCCAATAAAAGATGAAATACATTCTATTCTCAAAAGAATATATAACCCAGAAATAGCTTGCAATATAGTAAAAATGTCGGATGATGAATTCCAGATCTTTCAGGGTTTGAATCGACTTGAAGGAAGCATTAACAAGGTCGATATAACTGATTGTCATATAAAAATTAATCGATCCTTTTTTGGCTTTGGAAGGGACAAGGGAAATAGGGATACTTGCAAATACCAAACTGTTCTCTCATCTAACAGTCTTTTGCAGAAAATAGATACGTTCTTGGAGAATGAGATTGGTCTGAAATTTAGTGTCAAGTGTGCAGAAGATATTTTTGGAAAAATACAGCGTCACATTGAAAGTCAAAACAAAACTTTTTTGAGCACGTTCAATTTTGCTTTGACACTAGACTATGAAATTATGGTCACTACACATATAATTAGGTATGCTATAATATGGTTTACAAATCTAAACGTAAACTATAGACGGAAATATCTTACCCAATCTACACAAAATACTGCCCAGAATGTCGGTTCCGGTTCATTTAGAAAAACGAAACAATGTAAACAAATTAAGAAACTTGAAGGAAGCATTAATACATCAGAAATTCTGGCAAATCATATAAGTATGACTAAAAAATCAAACAAGAAAACCTGGGATACGGATTTCAGAAACGTTGCAATTGCGGTAACTGATAAAATGTTGAAGAAGATAGACACAAGACTGGCTGAATACAACGCACAGGATGTTAGATTTGACATTTCGTTTGCATCCGAAATACTGTTGCTGATTTCAAAAGAAATAGATACACATAATAAACACACGGAAAACATGTACGAATTTAATCTGTTACCACCTTACAGAGCAATGGTTGTCATCCATGTTCAACCCTTCATTACAGATTTTTTCGTTCGTTTGAATGATAAATATAACAAGAAACATAGTCCCAAAGGTCAAATGGAGGAATACAAAGGAACTGTTTGGACATTGTTTAAGAATGTTGTAGACAGCAAAGCAGAAAATGTAATTGCATCAACCTTCTTCAGAAAAGCTCTCTGCAAGGCTGTAACTGAGCATTTGGATGAACTTCTTCCAATTCTTGTACAGGAGCACATTATGAAGTCATTCGCACACGAAAAGTATTCGTTAATGAAAACAATCATGACCGACTTAGCTAAAAAAGATGAGTTTTATAATTTATCTTTATTCATAAGTGACCCTAGTGAATATGCAAGAATATGGATGAATCGGTATATAATTAACGAACTATTTGAACAAGAAGGAGAAAACTGTACAACTTATGGACGTCTAGCTCAATCGCAAATAACAAAAATACTAAAACAGTTATCAAAGTGCATTTCAGAAGCATCGCGTATTTGCCGTAATTCTGAAATGAAGGATATATCAAGCTGGATATTATCATTTATTCAAAATAGCAGAGAATTGAACACAATTCCATTTTCAAATGAAGATTTTGTTCATGTGAAAAAAAGACACATAGACGATTTAGAAAACTATATCGAAACTATTACCGCTGAGATGGAGGACATTGAAAATGACATCGTTCTGCCTTATAATGACACTAACCAATACACTGTGCAATGGAAGGAAAATCCCATTTCAGCAATAATGGAAAAGCTGTGGGGCTGTACGGAAAAGTGTATGTTTTGCGCAGAACCCTGCAGGCACACTGGTAAAACACATATTGAGGAAGAGATCCCACACCAATGCATACAGCACAGACCTCAAGGAATTGGCGGTTTTCACTGGGAACATACCGAACGTCTTTTGACAGAGTTTTGCAATTTTTGGGTGCAAACAGATCAGAAATATAAATGGGGAGAGAAACCAAACAAAGAAAGAAGATATTATAAGGAATATAAGACGCATCATCCAGACTGGGATATCATACCGTCACATGATACGTCAAAATACTGGATGTGGGTAATGTGCAAATATTCAAAGGAACTTAAAAAGAAATATAGTGCTGAAGAACCAGAGTTGCCAGAAACGTGGAAAATCATTACAAAAGAGGAGGCAATAGAAAGTCTTTCATTTGTTTGATACTATTTATTTGACAATTCATGAACAAAATGTATTTCTCAGTAATTATTTTGAAAACTCCATTTTTAATTTTGGACCATTATAACTTACATTTATCACCATACAATATAGAATATTTCAAAAAGGAATTGCTAAAACACAAAATAGTACAACAGACCACCATACCTTATCCTCAGAGAAAACAATAATAGAAATAAGATAAACAAGATAGACCAGCACATGATCAATATAGCCTGACTTATGCGTAGCTGGAGCACGCTATAAACTCAGTTGATACATCTGTTTTTTTGTCTTTTGGAGTTCCTGTTCTTCTCTATGTTTTGATTTATTGCCGTCCTTTTTGTTCTCAATCGATTCATGATATTTGGACAGTGTTTAACTATTGCTGCCTATGTGTTGTACTAGTTTTACTTTCGCACAATTCTCTATTTGTCATCAAGTTAAACGCTAAACCAATTTGCAATGTTTATGCTTTTTTTATAACTAAAAATATATATATTAAACTATACTAAAGTTTAACTATGATGTATTTTATTAATTTTATGGGTAATCATAGAAAATAATTCAATCATATTTCACTTGACCTTGCTTACAAAAGCTTATCTCAATAAACTCCTTCCTATAAAAAGACCTATTTTGTACATTCAGCATTAATTTGATTTATTTGAACCCAAGCTTTAATTCATCTTATCGAAATATGTTGGTAAAAAACATAATCTACCAATCAGCGAAGCACAGGCCTTCGGTGTTATTCAGAAACCTCTGCTCCGAATAGTCGATCCTTGCTGACGTTTATGTATTTACTGAATAAACCCTTATGAAAACAATATTTTAAATCAAATTGGTAACTGTTGCTAGTTTTGAAATCCCCTTTCTGTGCACTTTATCAGATATTTGCATATTACACAAACAGTTTTGTTATCCCGCAGCTTCCCAGTATTGACAGTGCAAAATGATAAATTGTTTACTTGTATTATGCTGAATTGTTCCATAGAAATAAAACTACATATTGCTGTTGTGTTAAATTGTAAACTTTGTACAAATTCACTTTTTTTATAGCCTAATTATGTAATCAAGTGACAATTAAATCAAGTGGCAATATGATTTTCATTTTTTTTTTTGCGAAACTAACGTCATGATATATATCGATCTTACATCGATTCGTGATTGCTTGAAAAAAATAATGTACATCTAAAATACTGTTGTAATATTTGGTTGGTTTTCATATTTTACAATACATGTACTGTGCTTGATGTTACATTACACCATTACACCACACACCATTTTGCTTTGAAATATAACAATTTTCACAATATATGCATAACCTCTATTAAACTGGTTACATTATCACTTGCGTTGTTAACTTGTCTATAAGTAATGATTTTTTTCCTTTTACAGCTTTAAAATGCAACATTTTTTTTTGTGGTTTGAATAAAAACAAACTTAGAGTCTTATTATCCATCTGCATGTCACTTCCGGTATTCAAATGCATGCTTTGTTCGATCACTATATTTTTCAAAGGTAAATTTTGCCAGAAGAAAATACCATCTTAGCATATTTTTCAATATTTTAATTTAGCATCAAGTGTCAGATTGTTATATAAGGATACCTACTTACTGTTGAATGTCATTTTTGCACACCAGAAAATGAGGATTTTTGTAATACTGGTTTAAGCTGCTATGTAACTTCAACTGAATTTGAAAAAATGTTACTGCCTTTATATGATGATTTACAAAAATGTCCAAATAATAAGACAAATTGGTTATATTTTATCAAAAATTAGCTTTTTATCATATAATTGGGTGTTTTTTGGTGTAATCAAGATTCAATTTAGTTCATTTAAGTTAAATGTTTACGTTATAGATATGCAGTTTCCAAATTTTTTGTTTACCACATTACTTATTTAAATCAACTCCAGTTATTTAGAGGACATCTTTCCATTCAATTTGATGATGAAACGTATGTTTCAACAAGATGTCCTTTTTATAAAGATTTTAGAAACCATTTATATTATGTTGCTGAAACTTTTAATGAAAATTTTAATACTTCAGATAATAACCAAAAGTTGGTGTTTTTATTCTCAGATGTAAATATGATATATACGTGTGTGTGTGCCAACAAAAACTGTCATTTGATTTTAAAAAGCGTAGAAATTCTATATATTATAAATAATATTTGTTTCATATTAGTTAGTGCATAGAATGGCTCTCATTTTCGAAAGTGTTACAATGTATAAAGATTGGTTGTACTTGTTGAGAGATGAGACTTTAATTAAACATGGAATTGAATTGTATTGCCAAAATAAGACTTCTTTATTTAGCTACACAGTGTGGACGTTATTCTGCAATTCCAAGACGTAATAGAATCTGTTTTTTTTTAAATGTCCAACTCATCAAGTTATTTGGTCGCCTTATTATTGAAAATAGTCTATAGTCGGTTATGACTTTGGTAAATAAAAAATATTTCATTATATTTATTTGTCAGTTTTGTCCTTCTTAGTTAGGTGATCCTTTTCTTCTGAACATAAGCAAACTTAGAGACGATATAAAAAAAATCAATGAAAGATAACAAAAAAAATTGGGGTTAGGGTCAATATTGCTGCAAGTTGTGTTTAACTTGGCGTAGATTTTGTATCTATCCTTATTGGTCAATAAATTTTCCCCAAATTAAGATAAGACGGGGAGGGTGTCAGTGAAAAACAATATGAATTAAGTTTTTTTTTATCCTACATTGAACTTGTGATGTCGTCACTTAAGAGAAAGTATGATCATAATGGTTAATGTTAAGTGAACTATTATGATGTTTTATGTTATTTTTAAAAATCTTAATAGTATATTATTTGTTCTACTATCTCGTAGGTAATACCCCTTTAAATTCACACTCATTGTAGCAAATTTTTTTTTATTATTTTTTTTTAATTTTTGTGCATATTGTTTAGATTTGTTTTAGTGAAATTTCACAAACACATTTATGATATATTATAAAAAAAAATATCAGTTGATTACACATCTCCTGGCATGATATCAAATCAATTGCTATATAATTTGGAGTCATGAAGGGGAGAATTATGTAAAGGTATATATTTTATATAACAACCAAGCTTTAAACATATTTTACAACATTGTACAGAAAAGTTTTCATATCATTTTATCTTCCAATTAGCCAACTATTGAACGCATAACAGGTATACAAATAATGTTTTGCTTAACGATTTTGAGCAAGCGGTTATATGGATATTTCTTTGCCGTACCCGTGTAGTTTGGGGTCCTCTTCGCAATTTAATTTAAGAAAATAGACAATGATTTATATTTTAATAACAAGAGTTTCAAGTGTTGGAATTAAAATTCAGGATTAAAACAATATATGTACATTGTCGGAAAATATAAAATTTATTTGTACTCACTCGACGAGCCTCGTCTTTCATCCTGTTTCTTAAGCTCATACAAATACTTTTGATTATGTTGTCTATTTAATAATTGAATGCTTCTTTTTGTACATTTATTGGGGTGTAAAAGCGTTGACCAGAGTAATCGGAAGCGCTTCATACTAAAAATGTGCGCACGGTCAACGATTTTACATCCCTATAAAGTTACAAAAAGAAGAATAATTACATTTATTAGCTATGATCATGAAAACACGAATTTTATAAATTTTGTATTTTATTCACCTGTGCACTTTATTGTGGGACCACGTGCTATCATGAATGAAAAGTTTTATTGAGTGAAGCAATTGCTTACGAAATAACACGTGATGTGCAGTTAGCCAATCAAAATAAAATATTATAATGAAACATACATCTAATGTAGTTATTGATTGTAAAAAAATATATAATGCGTTGCACTGATGACTATTATCGTTGCTTAGAGTTATGTTGATAAGAAACAAAAAATACCAAATTATGACCTGCGTTTGTTATTTTTTATAATCATTTGATTTGTATTTGACGAATGACCTTTCAATCAATTAAAAAAAAAAAAAAAAAAAATATATATATTGTTTAGATATGTTTTTATGACGTGTTATATGTTACAGATTAAGAATAAAATATATTGATAATTTTTGTTTATATGATGATTTGCATTCAAGGATTTCTGGCCAAAGACATTGCGGTGAACTCCGTATGTTTGCTCACATCTATATATGGGACGCTCACCGTGTTCATCCAATATCCAAGTATTTATATACAAAAGGGAAATATGATAGATGATAATCATTTATCCTAAATCGCATTTTCAGTTTGATTTTAAAAAAAATGGAGTTGCATTAACTGCTTTTCAGTACGAAATTTTCTTTGGTTACGCATAATGGAGATAAAAGTATGACTCACCGAAATCATTTTAAAAAAGAAAATTTGTTATGATTGCCAAATATACAACTATTGAACATGTTGGAAAGAGACCAAATGACACCTAAATTAATAACTATCATAGGTCACCGTAGGCTTTCAACAACGAGCAAAGATAGTACCGCATAGTCAGCTATATGCGAATGACAAATGTAAAACAATTAGGGGAAACTAGAAAACTAATGGCCTACTTAATGTGAGAAAATGAAGGGGGAAATATTCAACACAACAGACGACAACCACTCGGTGTTGCAGGCTCCTGACTTGGGACAGGCATATACTTCCATTCTCCCATTTTATTATTTATAATTTGGCGGGTTAAACATGTAAGCGGGATCCAAACACTGCCTAAACCAGGGACAGTGGTGTAACAGAACTACATGAGAACGAACTATAAAAATTAGTTGAAAAAAGGCTAAACTCATCAGATGGATACAAATAGAAAAACTTCTAACCCATGGTGGACGTGACTGGATGCTTGTGCATCCCAACAACAACAAAAAAGTCATCAAGTACAGACATGAGGTTACTCACAGCTACTGTCAGCTATTTCAAAATCAATAACAACAAATCAGAATAGCATGCATCTAAGACTCAATTATCAATTAGTACACACCCAACATCCAATGGGTTTATTGAAAAGACGACATAAACAGTCAGAGAAAAACATGACCCTAAATTTTGCAATACTAAGATACAGATATCTTCCAATGGTAAATCAACGTAAGTGCATAGGTGTATAACAATCATGTTTGTTCTGCATTTATTCTACTGATAAGAAGGTCAATAATAATACCAAGAAAAACTACATTCAAAGATATAACTACCGTGTTGAATTAGTGATCTTTAAGAATAAGTTTATCTAAAGGAATGATAATTTTACCAGGATCGTTTCTAAATTTCTGGGCATGGTAAACAACATCTCCGCAAAATGAGGATGTGTTATCCTATTTGAAATAAGGCACAAAAGTCATGATAAATATTGTGGCGGGTTTAAACATGTAAGCGGAGTCTCAACCCTCCCCTAACTTGAGACAGTGGTCAAACCGTACTAAATAAGAACGAACTATAAAAATCAGTTGAAAAAGGCTTAACTCATCAGATGGACAAAAATACAAGTGGACGTGGCCGGGTACTTGTATATCCTGACAACAAAAAGACACAATGAACAGATCTGAAAGTACTCACAGTTATCTGACAGCTAGTTCAAAGCCACTAAAAACAAATAAAAAAAATGCATCTAAGACTAAACTATCAATCTGTTCACATCCACCATCCAAGTGATTTAGTGCAAAGACGCCATAAACAGTCAGAGCAAAACATGACCTTGTGCAATGCCAAGTCACAGGTATCAACAGATAGTAGATCCATGAATGTGTATATATATATATATATATATAACAAGTCAAAAAGGGTACAACATCACCATTAAATAACTATAAAATATACAAATATTAGATATTTCGGATAACAGATATCCTTCTTCAATAATAGCACGATGTCAAATGAATCATGTCAATATATTCAAACTGAGATACTTTTTCTAAATCTTGAATTTTTACAATTTAAGCGAACACCACAGACGCTGATACAATTTTAAAATTTCCAAACACGGCGCAAAGATTACTAAGATATGCCAAATGAAAGAAGTTATTTTCGTTGTGAACTGGCACAACTCTAGATTTCCAAAGGTTGTGACAGTTGAGATGTTATAACTGCATTGAGGGCAGTCCTCAAACAAAAAGATCAAAAATGTCCTAACCGATCCAGGATGGTATAAATTAAACAACGGTAGGGCAATTACAACAGAAACTACAAACTTAAGCCTCCCAAACGAATAGCAGTCTAATAATGATTGAAAAAATAAGTTTTATATAATGAGGTAAAATAATTGAACGTGGCAACGTACTTATACATCATCCCGAATCAATGGAAACCTGTAATTTAAACTGTTATTTTTAAAAATAATTTCGAACTGTAAAGCCAGTCCTAAATCCGGCGTTGTTTGAAACAGGTGGTCACAGGAAAATGAAGGACTCGTTCTATGTTTTTTCATTTATGCCCTCTGGGGAAACTGTCCGTAACTTTCTTATCCAAAATCTTTCCCGAACGACTCTGTCGACCTTCGACCAACCCTCGTTGTGGTCTATAATTGTGATTGTAACTATAAAATTAACAAATATTAGATATTTCGGATAACAGATATCCTTAAAAAAATAAGTTTTATATAATGAAGTAAAATAATTGAACGTGGCTACGTACTTATACATCCATCCCGAATCAATGGAGCCCTGTAATTTAAACTGTTATTTTTAAAAATGATTTCGAACTGTTAAGCCAGTACAAAAGCCGGCGTTGTTGGAAACAGGTGGTGACAGGAAAATGAGGGACTCGTTCTATGTTTTTTTCATTTATGCCCTTTGGGGAAACTGTTCGTAAACGCCGGCTGTAGTACTGGCTTAACAGTTCGAAATTATTTAAAAAAAAAAAAACAGTTTAAATTACAGGGCTCCATTGATTCGGGATGGATGTATAAGTACGTAGCCACGTTCAATTATTTTACTTCATTAAATAAAACTTATGTTTTTAATCATTATTAGACTGCTATTCGTTTGGGAGGCTTAAATATGTAGTTTCTGTTGTAATTGCCCTACCGTTGTCAAATTTATACCATCCTGGATCGGTTAGGACATTTTTGATTTTTTTTTTTGAGGACTGCCCTCAATGCAGTTATAACATCTAAACTGTCACAGCCTATGGAAATCTAGAGTTGTGCCAGTTCACAACGAAAATAACTATTTTCATTTGGCATATCTTTGTAATCTTTGCGCCATGTTTGGAAATTTTAAAATTGTATCAGCGTCTGTGGTGTTCGCTTAAATTGTATAAATTCAAAATTTAGAAAAAGTATCTCTGTTTGAATATATTGACATGATTCCTTTGACATCGTGCTATTATTGAAGAAGGATATCTGTTATCCGAAAAATCTAATATTTGTTTAATGGTGATGTTGTACCCCTTTTGACTTGTTATATATATACAACTCGTCTTAACATCAACCCAACAATGTTAGATCTGTAAATTTGCTTTCGCAAATTTTTGGTTCTTCCCTTGTCGGGATTTGAACCCATGCTACTGTGATATCGTGACACCAAATCGCCTGCACTGCAGCCGTCCCGCTAGACCACACGACCACCTGGGCTTTACAAATAATAGAGCTTTCGCTGGCCGTGTGTTACCTTTCCACGTCAGTTTTCATCTAGCGGCGTACTGCAGTACATGATTTATAAGGCATGAAGATGTTATTGTTACAGATCAGCTAAATTATCTATAGTAAAGGATCCTACAAATTAATGCAAGATACAGTCACAGAAAATAATTATATTTATAAGTACGTCTGAGTCAGTGACAACTCTACAACAGAAGTATCCATCGGATCGCCATCAATGATGGTGATACATGGCTGTGAACATAATGTATATACAACTCGTCAACCCAACAATGTTAGATCTGTAAATTTGCTTTCGCAAATTTTTAATTCTTCCCTCGCCGGGATTTGAACCCATGCTACTGTGATATCTCGACACCAAATCGCCTGCACTGCAGCCACCTGTGCTCTGCAAATAGTAGAGCTTTCTCTGGCCGTGTGTTACCTTTCCACGTCAGTTTTAATCTAGCGGCGTACTGCAGTACATGATATATAAGGCATGAAGATGTTATTGTTACAGATCACCTAAATTATCTATAGTAAAGGATCCTACAAATTAATGTAAGATACAGTCACAGAAAATAATTATATTTATAAGTACGTCTGAGTCAGTTACAGCTATATATATATATAAATATATATGTACGTCTGAGTCAGTGACAACTCTACAACAGATGTATCCATCGGATCGCCATCAATGATGGTGATACATGGCTGTGTACATAATGTATATACAACTCGTCTAAACATCAACCCAACAATGTTAGATCTGTAAATTTGCTTTCGCAAATTTTTGGTTCTTCCCTCGCCGGGATACGAATCCATGCTACTGTGATATCGTGACACCAAATCGCCTGCACTGCAGCCGTCCCGCTAGACCACACGACCACCTGGGCTCTACAAATAATAGAGCTTTCGCTGGCCGTGTGTTACCTTTCCACGTCAGTTTTCATCTAGCGGCGTACTGCAGTACATGATTTATAAGGCATGAAGATGTTATTGTTACAGATCAGCTAAATTATCTATAGTAAAGGATCCTACAAATTAATGTAAGATATAGTCACAGAAAATAATTATATTTATAAGTACGTCTGAGTCAGTGACAACTCTACAACAGAAGTATCCATCGGATCGCCATCAATGATGGTGATACATGGCTGTGAACATAATGTATATACAACTCGCCAACCCAACAATGTTAGATCTGTAAATTTGCTTTCGCAAATTTTTGGTTCTTCCTTCGCCGGGATTCGAACCCATGCTATTGTGAAATCGTGACACCAAATCGCCTGCACTGCAGCCGTCCCGCTAGACTAGCGGATGGATTGTACTTGATATTCATATGATGAAGATATAATCTTTCAATTAGTTTAATTGAGTTCTGGAGCTGGCATGTCAGTAACTGCTAGTAGTCCATTGTTAGTATCGATTCATTGTTACATGTAATTTTGTTTAGTTTCATTGGTCACCTATTCTTACATCGGACTCAGAATTCTTTTGTTGATTGTTTTTTTTTTCTACATTGGCTAACGGTATAGGGGATGGTTGAGATCTAAAAAAAACTTATTATCCCTGTCATATGTTTGCGCCTGTCCCAAGTCAGGAGCCTCTGGCCTTTGTTAGTCTTGTATGATTTTTAATTTTAGTTTTGTGTAAATTTCGCTGTTTAGTATGAAGTACATTATCAATGAATTAATATACAATTTTGTTAAGGGGCCAGCTGAAGCACGCCTCCTAGTGCGGGGTTCGTATATACTAAATTTAGTCCTGGTATCTATGATGAGTTTATTTCTCGTTGCATTCAATTTCATAGTCTCATAGGTGGACTTAGGCTGTTGTCTGCTCTTTGGTTGGGTAGTTGTCACATTCAATATAATAATTGCACATTTCCATTCTCAAATTTAAAATATATCTTATATACTTTATATGATATCTGATATCCGATATATAATATAGTTTATAAGATATCGTATAACTATAAAATATATCTTATAAAGTTTATACGATATGTTATAGAATATATAAGATATCTACTATACTATATAAAGTAACTAGTCTTCTAGCATATACAAAGCAAAGGTTCCTAACCTTCAACTTTCACTATGCGAATCAGTTAAAAAGTTTTAAAAAATGGAATTCAAGGGATACTTACATTCATGTGAATTCAAAGGGGATGCCATAAGTAACTCACATGCTCAAACAAATGATACAGAACTATTTTTGTATTTTGTGAATGGCTTAATATTGTGTGGTCATTGAAAAAAAAATATTTATAGTGTGTATAATTGTTTTTATAACAAAATCTATACAATAAAATTGTTCAAGTTATAAGTGAATTTTGTTAAAATTTTATACAAATTATAATTTGTTCAAAGTCAAAATAAAAATTGTAATTTGTACTTTTTTTGTATAAACTTAACTTGTACATAACACACACATATATAGACCACGCTAATAATCTTCAGATCAATGAAGAACTACTGATAGAAGAAGAAAGCTTGCTAAAACCTGACATGACCAACATTACCAATGACTTTCTCTTTTAATTTATTTTATATCTAAAATATAAATTGATAAATTTTGATTAATAAAATATAAGATAATACCTACTTTTACTGTGTCCTGGCCTTTATCTGGTTGATCCTGTGAGATATAAAACTAGTTATTGCATTTTTCATTTGGTTCTGACAAAGTCCTATCAACAGTATAACCCTTGGGTTTCATAAATACATCTCCAAGAACAAGAAATAAAAGAAACGTCAGACAAGGTTTTCTGTGCCTCATTTTATACTTATATCTCAAATTTGACATAAGCAGTCACATTAGTACCAGAATCTATAACAAATGAAATGAGATGATTTTTTTTATCTTAAAATTACCAATTTCCACCACCTTAGTAGCAATATGCCAAATTCACATACATATGAGAAAGTGATATACATTTTCCAAATCATTCTGTATTCAGGAGCTTGCATCTGCTTCTTCATAAAATGTCTCGAGTGTCTGAGAAGAAAGTTCATAAACCACGGTTATGTTATAGAATGTCCGTTCCTTTTTCTACATACTATGTTCATCAAACGAAACTAAAACTTGGTGATAAGTATTCTGCATCAACTTCACGAATAATACAGGAGGGTCTTCAGTGAGGTATAGATTCTTAGGTACTGACGTTGTTTATCATCTGAATTACATGTTAATGTGTTCTTTTATTTGTCTGTAAATTATTAACTTTAACTGTTTATTCCATTTTTAGCTCACCTGGCCCTAAGGGCCAAGTGAGCTTTTCTCATCACTTGTCGTCCGGCGTCCGGCGTCGTCGTCCGTCGTCGTTAACTTTTACAAAAATCTTCTCCTCTGAAACTACTGGGCCAAATTAAACTAAACTTGGCCACAATCATCATTGGGGTATCTAGTTTAAAAAATGTGTGGCGTGACCCGTCAAACCACCCAAGATGGCCGCCATGGCTAAAAATAGAACATAGGGGTAAAATGCAGTTTTTGGCTGATAACTCAAAAACCAAAGCATTACCGAGCAAATCTGACATGGGGTATAATCTGTTGATCAGGTCAAGATCTATCTGCCCTGAAATTTTCAGATGAATCGGACAACCCGTTATTGAGTTACTGCCCCTGAATTGGTAATTTTAAGGGAATTTTGTCCGTTTTCGCTTATTATCTTGAATATGATTATAGATAGAGATAAACTGTAAACAGCAATAATGTTCAGCAAAGTAAGATTTATAAATAAGTCAACATGACTGAAATGGTCAATTGACCCCCTTAGGAGTTATTGTCCTTTATAGTCAATTTTTAACGATTTTCATAAAATTTGTAACATTTTCCACTGAAACTACCAGGCCAAGTTCATTATAGATAGAGATAATTGTAGCAAAAAGAATGTTCAGTAAAGTAAGATCTCAAACACATCACCATCACCAAAACATAATTTTGTCATGAATGCATCTGCTTCCTTTGTTTGATATTCACATAGACCAAGGTGAGCGACACAGGCTCTTTAGAGCCTCTAGTTTTGGTAATATCCTGTTCATTTGGTTTGGTTTGGTTTTATACATCACACCCTTGTTACAAATCAAATTAAATCAAATAATTTTATTGCCATATAAATCAAAAACATGATCTGTGACAATCATAACATATATACAAAAATACAAAAATACACAATTCAATATTAGAATACAAAATGTATCAGTTCAAATTATTGTTTTGGGTCTCCCGTCCTCAGTTCTAATGACTGTTTTGTAAAGGAAACTGTATTTTTAATTTGACTGTGAGATGTGGGGTTTAGTATTATTTTAAGTTTAAGCATGTCATCTTTAACATTATCTTTCCACTCTGAATTGGTTTTTATTAAGTTAAAATAATTTTTTCTATAAAAGTTATATTTAGGGCATTTGAGAAAGAAGTGTTTTTCGTCCTCTATCTCATTACAGAATTTGCAATATCTTTGATCTCTAGGTATCTTAAGATGTCTACCCTTCTATTAAAAGAGTGTGTTCGCTAATGCTGAATTTTGTTAATAGTTTTCTGGAGTCAGAATGGTTATGTTTTAAGTAAAATTCTTGTTTTTAGTTAATCTTAATTTAATATTTTTGTATAGGAAAATTTTATTATTTTCATTTAAGTCTTCTATCTTTTTTCCCAATAGATTATTGAAAAAGACATTGCAATAAGATTTAATTTGCTTTTTTATCTTATTTATTGCTGTACCTGTATATTTTGTACAGTTGTTATTATTTCTGGATTAATATCTAATTCTGTTAAAATATCAGTACTGTAAGGTAAGTATACCATGTATATATTCCTTCTGAGTGCATTTTTTTACACATTTCAGACGCCTCTTTTAATAAGGGGAAAATATAGCAATGTTTGTGAGAGTATATACTCTTCAATAGGGAGTCGACCAAGCTCTGTTCGTGTTGCTATATTTGAAGAGGATTTTCATACCCCAAGTATATGTTTACAGAATGAAAGGTGGACTTTTTCAGTGGGACTTTTGTCAATAAAAGACAACTTATCAACTGTCTGATTAGTTTTCTTTGCTCTCTCTTTAGCTCTATAATAGGTTATGTATGTATCCATATAACATACTTCAGAGTTGTATGTTAACACTGGTTTTACCATTGTTTCAAATAGATTACATGAAACATTTATAGGCAGCTCTCCAAGAGAGGATGTATAGGACTTTAAAGAAAATAGTACTTTTCTAGCTTTTTGTGACAAGTCTAGTGTACTTTGTATAAATGAACCATTACATTTTATAACATTACCTAAAAATTTATATTCAGAAACATCCTCTAATGTTTCTCCGTTTATCTTCAAAGAAGTTGGGGGTTTTTTTTTGCATTTTGATTGCCCTACTGTCATAGTTTTACTTTTTTTAGTATTCACTGTAAGTTGCCAGTTTTCACAGTAATCATTTAATTTATTTAAACTGTTTTGAAGTCCCTCTTGACTTTCTGAGATAATGACCAGATCATCACCAAAAAGAAGGCTTCCTATTTTTGATTCAATAAGGGAGACTGGGTTTGAGTCTTGGCTATCGAAGAGATCATTAATATCATTTATAAATATATTAAAGAGGGTGGGGCTTAGTGAATCTCCATGTGGTACCCCTCTTTGAATATGGAATGGATCTGATTGTAAATATTTATGTTTAAAGCAAATTCTAGTCTGGTTAAGTTGGTTTTTTAATAGGTTATATAATTTTTTACCAACATCCATATTTGTTAATTTATATAATAACCCATTTCTCCATATAGAGTCGAAGGCTTTCTTTAAATCAATGAAACAAAGATATAGTTTTTGCTTCTTTTTGTGTATATATTTATTTATCAAAGATTTCAGTATAAAAATACTATCTGTGGTCCTATGTTTTTCTCTAAATCCAAATTGGGATTTGTTGAGTTTATCTTCTAAAGTATTTGTTATTCTGTTATTTATAATGGCACTAAATAATTTTGCTATGGAGTTAGTTAACACTATACCCCTATAGTTGTTTGGGTCTGATTTGTCCCGTTTTATGGACCGGTATCAAAAAGATAGGTTCCAGTTCGTAGGGTAGCACCCAGACGAAAGTATTAAATTGAAAAGTTTTGTTATGGCTTTTAAGGTTACGCAACTACTGTACTTGAATATTTCATTAGGAATTGCAGTGCTATGGTAATTTTGTTTGTTTTCTTGTCTTTCATTTATTGCTTGTAAGTTCTCATGGTTCTGTTCAAATGCCATTTTGATTTTCTTTGTTAACATATGTGTTTGTCTTTGATTTGTACCATTATCTTTGACATGTTTAGCTATTATGTCCGTTTGTTTTGTTCACACATGGTTGTCAATTAAATGGAATTTTATGAAACCACCATACAAGCTGATGGCCCGTACATGTATGACTCTCCATGCCTTTTTTTTTTAACTGCCCCAGCTGAACTGTCATGACAGCGAGGACTTCAGCCAAGCAGTTCATGGTCCATAAGCTCTTCTTAGATGTCTGTTTATGAGAATATGGCACTTTGAAAGCCGGTTAAGAGTTCAAAATCAGAAAAAACGTGAAAATCAGCCAACATCAGGTGGGTGTGGGCATCATTTGATAGCCACTACATAACTGGTAGTGACTGTAGGTATAAACTATTATCATAAATGCATGCATAAGTGGTACAGGAACACAACGAGGTATACTATGGCCAATGGGAATCTAGTCTGTAAAATCAAAGTCACCGTTTTGTCAAAAATCCACCAAAAAAATCGGACATGTAGGCAGACCTGACTTGACAATAATAATTCCCCAGCAAGACACTTAAGTCCCATATACTCCCAGTTAGCATGAATGAACTGCTGTAGCTATAAGGTATCGTCTCGTATTGTGTTTTCGACCGTCTGACGTTTTCGACCTAATTCTACTTTCACTTCCCGTATGCTGCTGCGCATTCCCGCATGACGTCATATTCGGCTGCTATACTTAGTAACAATAGCAAATGATACCACGTGGGATGAACATTTTTCAAATAAAGTTATTATATTAAGTATTTACGTTTTTTTATTTGATATCACATTTTTGTACCCTTTTCACTAATACTAGTTTTACCTTCCAAAAGAATCGGTCTAAAATATACAAAGTTTCTAAACTTATGGCAGAGGTCTTTTTGCATGCAAAGTTAACTTCAACACTGTGTATCATCGCCACCGGAAATTGGGTACTAACGAAGCAGAGAGAAATAGAAAAAAAAGTAAACAAGTTAAGAATTCATTCAATTTAAAACATTTCCACTCATTTGATGAGGGTGCCGCTTAAGACATGATTTTCTGATATATAATTCTTTAAATTATTAGGCCGATAAGTACAAAATTAATACAAGATTTTGTGTAATACTCCAAAACTTGCCACTTAGTACCGGAAAATTTCGAGGTCGATCGTCCTCTGTCGCCCCATTGTCAAGATGTTTAACTGTTTTTCCTTATTTTTCCAGACACGTTTTTAGATTATTCTAGTGTGGCATCATATTTACTGACATTTGTTGTCAAAAACATGTTTTTTAAAGAATATGGACAAAAACATTGTTTGTTTGTTGTACGGCGAATTGCAGGACGTTGTACGGCGAATTGCAAAATAACAACTTTTGTCTGTACGACGTCTTGCAATATATTATAATTTTAAGAGGAAATTAATCACTGTTTAGATAATATCAGGTGACGATATTTTGTTGATATCAAAGCTTTACATGCTTACAAATATACAAAATGTCTCAAATATTATTAAATATATGCCGTTATTACTTAATTCAGTTCAGAAGGCCTCGTTCAACCATATTATCCTAAATACATTCATATATTGTTTAACTACTAACGACTGTTGTCCTATTTGTTGTTAGGGTGAAATTTTGTAAGTTCAATAAAATAAACCGTCCATTCATCTTCTGTTGGTGATAGCTTTTTTTTTTTTTTTAGATAAAAACAGTGGAGATGTGGTATGATAGCAAATAAGATAACTATCCATCAGGATCAAATAAAGTGTATGCAAGCAATTATATGCTATATCGTACGGCCTTCAACAACGAAAACTCATACCTTATAGTCGGATATAAAAGCACCGACCGAAAAATGTGGAAGGACTCAACAAGAAAACTAACGGCCTAACTCATAACAGAACAATTTATTAAAACAACAAATAAGATAGAGATGAAGCAACGACAACCACCGAACCACAGGATCGAGAATTCGGACAGCACATAAAATTGTTTAATTATTTAATTTCTAAAATGATTCATTTGTAAAAAGAAAAATTAAGAAAATACTTTGTTTTCATCGAAAGTAAGGAGAAACAATCGTGAATTGCATTTCGAATTCATTTTCTTGTCAGTTTCTTTTTGAAAATATATAATTTGTATACATCTTAAATGCTGTCAAGCAAATAGTATTTCTATCTTATGGATTTTATCTTAATAAAATGCATAATTAGATGGGGGGATAATTAAATGCCGATAAGAGTTAACAGCAACTTTAATTTACCTTTTTTTCCAAACGAACCCAAAGGCAATGGAAAGGGGAGGTGCATATCTTCAATGTGTTCAAAAGTTTGAAAACCACTGTACAAAGTCGTAGAAATGCCAAGCTCCATGAGGAATCTTTTATAAAGCTGACTAATTTTCAGAATACACACGCAAGTACCATATTTTGATTATTGACACATGGATAGACAATTGAACGGATGGAAAAGCAGACGGAGTTATTGACCCCAAGAAAAAGGACTACATGTATGTCATGAATAATCGAAAATGCTTCAAACAGCAAAAGGGAGGCTTCTTCTGGTTATTTATATTGTTGAGTAAATGTTTTATGTCAATAAGTCGTAGCAAACTTAGGTTATCGTCATGACGTAGGAAAGTGTAACAAACACAGAGGCGGATTTAGGGGGGCCCAGGGGGCCCGGGCCCCCCCCCCTTTTTGGGAAAAAATTTGGTTACTTATATAGGGAATCATTGAAGCGTGACTGGAGCGGGCCCCCTCTTAGGTCAGTCAGTGGGCCCCCACTTATGTAAATTTCTGGATCCGCCACTGAAACAGATAGAATGAGTGAATACTGCAGGGCGCGAACATTATTTTTTTATGGTGGGGGCTCTTATAAATTATGGTTAGATCTTAGTCAGGGTATTCATACGACTCATTGCTTACATGATTTTATTAAAAGGAATTACGAAATTTTTATTTTAAAATCATTAAAACCAGTGTATAAATCAGAAAGTAACATATAAGGTGTCACAAGTTGAAGCACTCTTTCATCTCCAAGTCCAAATTAAGAACTCGGAGCTGATATAAAAAAAACCTTGGTCCATCTTTACATTTCTGAAGTCTTAGATTAGCAAATTTGACAATCAATTTGAGAACCAAGTCCTCATTTTTCGGCCTCACTTACCAGGCCACACTGTTCAGTTATTTTACGAATTGCAATTTGAAAAGGTAGTTTATTTCACAATTCCGTCCAGATACTCTGGGTCAATATAACTTATCAAACATTCCATATACATCTGAATTATTTTCATCATAGAACTGACCAGGGTTTTAGCTGGATAAGAAGTGGCCTTTCCTTTTAACGTTTTGGATACATTACAAATAGAAGCCAGAAATAACTACATTGGTTAGACGTATAAAGAGGGGCATGAGACATCCCTAAACATGTTTAACACTGCCGCATTTGTTGCACCTGCATGACCAAACTTGAGTCCGTAACCTTTTCTATATAGTCTTGTATTTATTTCGTTTTTTAAATCTTGGTTCATTTATATATTTCAAGAAACAAACATTGAACTTCTACCCCCTTTTTGTAGTTAAATGATTGCTCACTTATGAGACAGCTTCAGGTATACCAATACACAGTTACAAGTTTAGTTTCGCATTATAGCTATGGTGAATTTTCTAAATATGAAAGTTTTAGTACAATTGAATTGATTTTTAGATAGTTGAATAATAATATAGCCTTCCTGGTGGGTTTATAAGAACATTTAGATTGTTTTTAGCATGTTTTATAAGCCATTTTTCAGTTTGATCGTCCATACGTTCCAATCCGTACCGGCATAGATTAAGAATTTTTGTATTGATTTTTAACAAAAATTTGACGCTCGATCTTTTCAATTCAATTTTATGGAAAAAACAGCAGAAATGCATATGATTTTTTTTACCTCTTGATAGATATATATGTCTATGGTTTCAGGAAAGGTATCACTCTTATTGATTGAAATTTTCCTTTGAACCAAATTTTTTTTAGATCTTTGTGACATGTTCAACCCCCTATTTTGCAATAGTTGGTATAAAATAAATGCTGATTGTTGCCATGGTTACACATTTTCTTTCCATAAATACACACATGCATAACTCAAATATTAAGTCTTATTTATTAGGAAGGAAGGGAAAGAGGGTGTTTAAAAATTATGAGTGTCAATTCTAAGTTGTTTTTCCTATCTGTGATTTGACACCCCACCCTAGCGCATAATTTTCTCGCTGCGTTGGGTTGTTTCTTCTATTTGGTCGGGCTTCTGTTTCTTTGACATTTTCCTCATTTCCATTCTAAATTTTATCAAGGATTTACTATATACCCAACACAAAGATTTTTTTAAAGACATGTACCGTTACATATATGCTGTTTATGTCACTCATTTGCGGAAGCAACGTAAAGAAAGAGATGGACAGCACATTTTAATGTGATTCTTGTAAATAACAGTTAAGATCAGTTAACAGAGAAAATAATGTCAAAAACAGTGAACACCGGTACAGACAGTGGGTCGAAAACAATTAACAGTTTTTAAAATTTATCAGTCAAATAACAGTTCCAAACAAATTTAAACCTCGAAAAGGACAAAAAAAGTTTAACATAAAAAGGTACCCCCTCCCCTCACCTTAGATATTTGAACTTAATACAGTAACTTCATTTTCTTTGAAAGGACGGTAAATAACTATTCTAAAATTAGCAAGTTGCCATACAGTTGAAAACAAGTTGCCATACAGTAAATTTGTCAACACGAGCAAGTTGCCGTACCCTAGACTTTATTTTTTATGGTCTATTTTCTTTAAAATACATCTTTTTGACAACAAATTTCAGTAAATATGATGCCACACTATAATAATCTAAAAACGTGTCTGGAAAAATAAGGAAAAACAGTTAAACATCTTGACAATGGGGCGACAGAGGATGATCGACCTCGAAATTTTCCGGTACTAAGTGGCAAGTTTTGGAGTATTACACAAAATCTTGCATTAATTTTGTACTTATCGGCCTAATAATTTGAAGAACTATATATCAGAAAATCATTCCTTAAGCGGCATCCTCATCAAATCAGTGGAAATGCTTTAAATTAAATGAATTCTTAACTTGTTTACTTTTTTTTCGATTTCTCTCCGCTTCGTTAGTACCCAATTTCCGGTGGCGATGATACACAGTGTTCAAGGTCATTAAGTTACATGACTGTCAGGTGGTTAGTTGTAATACTTAAAGTTAATTTGAATACGGAAATACGCATGCTCCTTACAGCTTTTTACCGAAAAAATAAAATATCAGTTAAATTTTATTTACAGAAAAAACAGTGTCCGTGGAAATTACAGACAATACTCACCAACCTCACTTCACAATGGATTTAACAAAAACATGAATGTATACAAGACCATATAAGTCTTCCAAAGTGCCTCATTCTGAAATGTGTACAACTTGTCCAAAAAAGACATCAAAATAATATTTTATATCTTATAGTTGTATATTTAACCATTTAATTCTTTAAGTCATAAGTTTGATCGCCTCTAACACTTTGATATAAACTTTGGTATCAAATTTAAAACAAGTTCCGGATATGTACGACATGTCGTTTCCGACTTTTGACCCTTTTTTTAGATTAGGTAGCACTACACAGTTAGGAAAAAAACTTAAAATTGACACTCATAATTTTTAAACACCCTCTTTCCCCTCCTGTCTAACAAAGAAAGCTTTATATGTGTGTTATGCATGTATATACTTGTAGAAAGAAAATCTTCCATAGATTTGATTTCTAATGGTCATAAGGGTGAAATAAGATAAGATAAGATAGATAAATTTTATTTTCCAAATTAGGTCCCCAGGGGGCATATACACATAACATATATGATTGATACAACATACAGTATTTTACATAACATTGTAAAATAAACTATTGAAATAGTCATACAGGTATTATTTGTTAAATAAAAAAGTATTTGAGAGTTGCTACTCCAGAGATGTGGCAAACCCCATTTATTTATTTACTTTTTTTTCTCACTTGATTTTATAATATTTTGCTGAAAATGTATAAATATAAAATATAAAATAAATGATTGTTTAGCTGCAACAGACACCAAGGGACGATGCTCTAGGATTGTGATCTTAAAAGCTCTAACAATCCTCCTCGTATCTGATGCAGAAAAACAAATGAAAAAAGTTTATGTATATTCACAGCAAATAACATATACTGCAGTAAACAGGTATTGAGAATAGTGTAGGTTTCCCTACTGCAACAGACACCAAGGGGCGGTACTCAAGGAGCTGTGGTATTTACACAGTCCTCCTCGTGTCTGAAGCAGACAAGAAAGCCACATATTAACAATTTTTCGAAATAAATTTACATGCAGCAGTGAGAATAGACTTATCTTCTGTGTTCATAAGCCATATCAGTTTATCTCTTGCGTTAAGAGTTAAAAAGTTGGGGCAACTTTTAGTTATCTCTTGAAATAGATGATTGCGGTCATCATTAAATTTAACACATTGGAATAAAAAATGATATTCATCCTCCACATCTCCGGAGTTACAACGAGTACAAGTTCTGTCATTTAGGAGAGTACCCTGATACCTTCCGGACTCAATTCTTAAGTGGTGTGATGAAATTCTGAGCTTTGTTAAGCTTCGTCTCTGTTCAAAATTCCAATAATGGAAAGATATTTTTCTCTTCCAAAAACTGATTTAAATGTAACATAAGTTCTAAGTTTACCATCTGAATGCTTTACCAATTCAGTGTTCCACAAGTCTATAAAATATGATTTTAATATTTTTTTCATATTAGCTTTGAAGCTATTAATTTTTGGTAATGGTGAAGATAGATGATTTATGTCTGGGATCATTTCAAGAATTGACTTCATAGAGCCATACCAAGATGGTTTTTTTGAGTGAGAAAGATTCTGTGATGTTACATAAGCATCTTTAAGAAGAGAAAATTGGGAATCAAGATTTTCCAAGCGATACCAGTAATTTAACATGGATTTAATCACATCATAATATAGTGGGAATCGTCCTAGCTCGGATAAAATTCTAAAATTTATGGATTTTTTATGAACACCTAAAACCAGTTTACAAAATTTTATATGTAGTTGCTCACATTTTAAACTGGAATAGATTTTTTCAAATGGTAAAGTTCCATTTCTGAATCTTGCTGAGAATGGATTAAAAGTTCCCCATATTTCAGATCCATATAGGAGTATTGGTTTTATGGTATGATCAAATACATGTAAGCTGGTACTTATGCTTGGATTAAGTGATAATAAATTCTTGTACAATTTATAATAAGCCTTCAAGGACTTTTTATACAGTTCATTCTGAGCATATGAAAATGACCCTGATGCACTAAAGTGCAAACCAAGATATTTATAATTATTAACACTCTCAATCAACATATTTTCATAAGTAAATTTTTCACAAATGTGTCTGCCTGCTTTGTTGAATATCAGAACCTTTGTTTTGGTGTGATTTACACCTAAACACCAATCTTTACAATATTTTTCTAGGATGTTTAGTCTTGTTTGTAATCCTTTAGCAGATGTTGATAAAAGGACCAAATCATCTGCATATAATAAGCAATTAACTGGTTTCTCATTAAGTATAACAGGGTCTTCACTTTCTTTTAAATACTCTGTCAAGTCATTTATAAATAACTTAAATAGATTGGGACTTAAATTGTCCCCTTGTTTAACTCCAAGTTTTATTTGGAAAAAATCTGTTACTCTGGATTGAATTTTAACACAAGATTTACTTGATTCATACATGTGTTTAATAACATTATAAAATGAAGTACCCACGCCCGCAGATAGTAATTTCAACTTAATACCAGTATGAATGACTGTGTCGAAAGCTTTCTGAAAATCCACAAAGCAGGCATAAACCCTTCCATCCTTTAAATTACAATATTTATCAAAAATACATTTAATAATAAACATGTGATCTGAAGTTCTAGCTTTTTTTGTAAAACCTAATTGACATTCATGAATTAATTTATGTTTCAATAAAAAATCATCAAACCTACTATTTAGAACACTATTAAACACTTTTCCAATGGCATTGGTCACTGTGATTCCTCTATAATTGTTAGGATTTGTAATGTCACTAGATTTGTGAATTGTTGAGATGTAACCATCACTCCAGCACTTGGGATAAATTCCAGAAGAAAGACAAGTGTTAAAAAGTTTTTTAAGAATAGGAAATAGAATTGATTGACCATGTTTTAACATATTGTTTGAGATGTTATCCATTCCTGGACTTTTGTTAGGTTTTAGTTTAGCTAAAGCTTTTGATATTTCAGTGTCTTTTATGGAAATATCAAGCTCATTAAAGCATTTTACTGTCTCTAATTTATCTAGCTGTTTTTGTAATTCTTTTGTATATATATGTTATTGTAGTTAGTCTTTAATTTGTTGCCATAACCATTTATTCATGTTATTGTCAATGTGTTAGTGCTAATAAAGTTATCTTATCTTATCTTATTCTTCCAGGCGTGCCTTGAATTTGTCCCTGTAAAGTATTCAGATTTTGAAAATGTGAAAACCATGTAGATGAATCAATTGTAGAATAATTTTCATCATGTTTTTTGGTGTCCTTCAAGTCATTTATAAGGTTCCAGTATAGTTTTGGATTGTCTGCGTGTAAATTTTCTAATTGATTAAGCAAGGATTGTTTGTATTGTCTGTATGTTTGTTTCCTTGTTTTATTGTACTGACGATAAACTGAAATATAATCCCTGTTGGGTGTAACCATGGCAACAATCTGCATTTCTTAGATACAAAATATAGCAAAAAAGGGGGGTAATCATGTCACAAAAGTCTCAAAAATTTGGTCTAAAGGAAAATTTCAATGAATTACAGTGATACCTTTCCTGAATCCTTAGGTTTATATCTATCAAGTGGTCCAAAAAAAATCATATGCCTTCCTGCTCGTTTTTCCATAAAATTGAATTGAAAAGATCGGATCGAGCGCAAAATCTTTGTTGATAAACGGTTTGATAAACACTACAATAATTTATGGACCTATGAACGGTACGGATAGGAAAATACGGACTGTCAATCATAGAAATGGCCTATAAAACATGTTAAAATCAATCTAAATGTTCATATAAACCCACTAAGAAGGCTATATTATTCTTCAATTATCTAAAAATCAATTTTATTGTACAAAAACTTTCATATTTAAAAAATTCACCATCGCCATAATGCGAAATTAAACTTCTAACTGTGTATTGCTACAAGCGTCTTGTGTTTTCGACCTAATAAATAGGTCGAAAACACAAGACGCTTGTTTTTGTCAACAAAGGTGCAATCGATCTAATGAACTCAAATGAAAAAATAAATTAAAGATCGAAATATATTTCCGATACAATTATTTTATGCACAAGTATACTAGCGACTCTCAAAATATTAGGTATGTCTATGTTCAAACATATAACAGAGTAGAGGGGGAGGACAGGGGTAAGGGAGACAGGGAGAAAGGGGGTAGGAGAAAGGAGAGGAAGGCTGGGAGAAAGGAGAAAAAGTTGGAGAAAGGAGAAAAAATAAAATATCTCTCCTTTTAAAATTTTTTCTAATATTTCAAGAAAAAATATCTCAAAAGGAGATTTTTTATTCTAATGGGAGAAAGGAGAACGGGGGTAGGAGAAAGGAGACGAGGGGTGGGAGAAGGGAGAAGGGTATCCCCCTGTCCTCCCCCTCATAACAGGGAATTTCGGAAAAATATGTTAGTAGGTCGAAAATACAATACACGAGGATAATACTTGAATGACAAAGAAACACAGTGTGATCAATGTTCCTCTCTCAAGGTCGTTTTGAAATCGGAAAAATTGACTGAAAATTACCAATTTTTAGTAGGGGTGGGTTCAAACCCACGAGAAAATATTCCACCTCCAACAGCAGCCCCTACCATGGCATCCGCCTCCAAATCTAAAAAAATATACCTTATTTTCCAGAAATCTCTTGGGGGCAATTGAGTTAATAGCACAAACATTAATTTCAGAGAAAAAACTAAACTGATAAGTACAGAGATACATGTATGTCTTGCCTTTTTGGGAATTTTGATTATACCAATGTTGAAATCAAAATAGCAATACTTTAACATTTTATACAAGTTATGATTATGAAAATATTTAAAGTCAATGAACCATGACTGAGTTACATGGCTAAACAATCTTCATGTAAATGAGATGTGCCAATGCTTATACAACTGCATATAAACTACCATCATGACCATTGACTTATTATAAGTCATTCCCAAATCTAAATACAAACATTAACTACTAGTAAGCTAGTCTATAGAAAAGTTTTAAAGTCAATAAGAAGGGGTGGGGCTATATAATCTCCATGGAAACGATACTTGCAAATGCTAATAAATTTCAATACCAAATATCATTGACTTAACATTAGTGGTTCATCTTAAACTGATCTAATCACAAACTAATATATACATGTAAACTAAGATAAGTTCAAGTCATTAGACTGACTGAGGGGTGAGGCCAAATATTCTCTATAGAAATGAGATGTGCCAATGATTATACAACTGAATACCAATTAACATTGGCCTACCACTAATGGTTCGACATGAATTGACCTAGTCACAAACTAATACATGATAACTCAGGTCTTAAAGTCAAAGGCCATGACTGAAGGGCAAGCTTTATATTCTTCATGGATTGAGATTTTATAATGCTAATAAATCTACAAATAGCACAAACTTGTCATAGACCATGTCTGAGGGTGTGTAAAAAAAATATTTTCATGATTAAAATACAATACTTATATACAGCCCGTAACAGAGAAGTGACCGAATTGATGTTTCTTTACCGTCAAAATTAGCTACGTTATCAACAAACTTAATTGAGTAATGACCGAACTATTGGTACTTTAACGTTAAAAAGATTGACAATGCTGACAAACTTTCATGTGTTGATAATCAAGTTTAATACCGATAATATTGAAACAAAATATGTCCATGCACCAGTTTGATTGGGCGAAAAGTAGTCATTTCTTCAAAGTCAGAACTGAAAAAAAAGATTTATGGAAGGACGTCTTGATAGTATTATTTCCTTTACAATTATACTCAAATCTAAAAGAAATATACTGGTAAACAATTAAAAAGGTGTTTGATAGGAATGAAGTCCTTTCTGACTACAATGTGTACCGTATGTGTGATGGATTTGAATTCAATCAATAACTATGAAATGTTTTCTCATATATATACACAAAAGGGAGGACTGGTATTAACTATTTGTACTTCTGTTAGAATATGTCTTCATCCGTTTCACATGCCAAACTTTTTCCGAGTACAGTTTAAACTGGAAAATTTTGTTGAGATTTTTTTTTGATATGACAAAATAACAAGCAAAACTATTTCTTGCAATGGCACACACAGAGAATATTTTTTTTAGTAAAAATCAGTAAAAAAAAATTCTGCAAAATATACCATGGCCAGGACCTGACAGTTTTTAGCAGTGTACAAATGAAAATCGTCTGGAAAACTCCTGCTTGCTGACATTTTGAGGGATCATGCAACATTTCACCTATTACCCATAAACAACATAGGTTCTCAACCAGATGCTCCGCAGGGCGTAGCTTTATACGACCGCAGAGGTTGAACCCTGAACGGTTGGGGCAAGTATGGACACAACATTCAAGCTGGATTCAGCTCTAAATTTGGATTGTGATTAAATAGTTGACACAGCATAGGTTTCTGACACAGAATGAATGTGTTCTAATGAACTTAAAATTTTTGTTTTCTCTTAGAGCAATTCACTATGCTGTTGAATATTAATCCTCTCAAAAAAATGTTTGAAGAAATTTTCTTTTTTATTTATGAAATTTCAAATGAGAAAAATTGAACCCAATTTTTTTAATCACATCCCCCTTTCCCTTATTCCAAAACTAATCTCAATTAAAATTTCTGATGGAGTTTGCAACAATAACTACTCATTTAAATACATCATAAAATATTAAGATGTAAAAAAACTGCTTGTTATCACTGAATTGTAGACCAATTTGAAAACGGGACCAAAAGTTAAGAATCTACATACACAGTCATGACAGTTAGATTCGGCATATCAAAGAACCCCAATTATTCAATTTTGATGAAATCAAACAAAGTTTAATTTTGGACCCTTTGGGCCCCTTATTCTGTTGGGACCAAAACTCCCAAAATCAATACCAACCTTCCTTTTATGGTCATAAACCTTGTGTTTAAATTTCATAGATTTCTATTTACTTATACTAACGTTATGGTGCGAAAACCAAGAAAAATGCTTTTTTGGGTCCCTTTTTGGCCCCTAATTCCTAAACTGTTGGGACCTAAACTCCCAAAATCAATACCAACCTTCCTTTTGTAGTCATTAACATTGTGTTTAAATTTCATTGATTTCTATTCACTTAAACTAAAGTTATTGTGCGAAAACCAAGAATAATGCTTATTTGGGCCCTTTTTTGGCCCCTAATTCCTAAACTGTTGAAACCAAAACTCCCAAAATCAATCCCAACCGTTCTTTTGTGGTCATAAACCTTGTGTCAAAATTTCATAGATTTCTATTAACTTAAACTAAAGTTATAGTGCGAAAACCAAGAAAATGCTTATTTGGGCCCTTTTTGGCCCCTAATTCCTAAAATGTTGGGACCAAAACTCCCAAAATCAATACCAACCTTCCTTTTGTGGTCATAAACCTTGTGTTAAAATTTCATAGATTTCCATTCACTTTTACTAAAGTTAGAGTGCGAAAACTAAAAGTATTCGGACGACGACGACGACGACGACGACGACGACGCCAACGTGATAGCAATATACGACGAAAAAATTTTCAAATTTTGCGGTCGTATAATTACTGAAAATAGTTCTAAAAGATAATTTCAAATCAGAGTAAACATATTAACTTCTTATATACAGTCGAATTTGTCTATAGGTTACACAAAGCTGGTTCTTAAAACGTTTGTATCAGGGAAAACATTTTTCTTTGCCTTTTAAAACAAGTAGGGGAACCGGATTTCCTAACCATTTAAATATAATATTTCATATGTCTGATTTTTTGTTCAATAACGTAAATTATACGACTTTTATTATGACTACGTGAACATGTGACATTTATTTTTGCTGGTCTTTAGGAAGACAATTTACAATTGTGCAGTGAACGGAGGCACTTATACATAACCATTTAATTCTGTTTGGAAACTAAAATAAATTCCCAATATATAAATATACATGTATGAATATACATGTATTATATGTCGTGTACATGATTGTATTTTGTAGATATTACTACTGCACATAAAAAGTATTATGGATTTCAAGGCTTTCATATTCAAGGTTTTGAATTCTACCCTTGTTGAAAACCTGTGGAGACCTCTACAGTTCCTTCAAACATCAATTATTTTTTTGTAAATTGAGTGCCGTCTCCCTGAACATGTTAACACTTAAGTCATATCTTTTCATTTTCATATTTTTTTCCCTGTTTGTCTCTGTTGTCTTGATTGTTGGAACTATTAGTGGTATCTAACAATATTTACGAAAACTTTCTGAGAATTATGAATATATCCTCTCTGTTAGATATGGATCATTACCAATGATAAAACGAAATGCCGTACATCACATCTTATAGAGGTTTAAATTTCAAATATTCGTCAATAACTTAAGATATAGAGCAATTTTGTCTTCAACATTTCAACTGTTAAAGGGTACATTTGTATTTTTTACTTCGATTTAAAGGAAATTTATTTCAGTTTTTCTATGACAAAGTACAAGTAAATAAAAAAGAAGATGTGGTATGATTGCCAATGAGATAACTATCCACAAAAGATCAAAATGACACAAATATTTACAACTATAGGTAACCGTACGGCCTTCAACAATGAGCAAAGCCCATACCGCAGTCAGCTATAAAAGTCTCCGATAAGATATTTCGGTATTGCAACAATGTATGATTGACATAATCCTGGGGACATAATAAACAGATAGGTATGGAAAAGAAAAGATATGGGGTATTCTGTATCCGACGAAAGAAAAACTATTACTGTGTTGAATCCCATAAATATTCACAGTGCAAGCAGTATATAATATTTATATTGAGCAACATTAACTTCACCGTTAAAATGAAAATGTCAATGACAGAGGTTGATTATAAAAAATGTTTTACTGTGTTAAAAAAACTTCCACTCAAACAATGAAAACTTACACGTTGGACATGAAATATTTTGTCCATGAAGAAAACTAAATTATGTTACTTCTGAAATAAGTTTGTCAATAATGTAACTTATTCTGACAGTATGAAACACAAATTCCATCACTACTCTGTTATGGGCTGTAACAACATATCAAATATTGCTGACTTACTTTAATTTTCCCCCAAAAAACACACCTAATCACATATTTTAACAAATGGTTAAGGCTGACATAAAAACAGCAGACCCAAATCTGTACTCCATGATAAATTGTTGCAGGACACAAAACAGTCCTCAACTTCAATTAATCTGAGTATAATCAGTAAAAGACATGTTGAATAAAATGATGCTTTTAATAAGTTTCTATGGTAGATAATTTGATATAACCAGCATCTTTTTTCTATCCATTTATATAACTTTACAATTGATATACTAGTATTAAGAAATTCAGCTGTACAGTACTTCTTAAAAGATAAGTGGAATTCAAATCTGATAGGAAGTTTCCAGTCTTTAACCAACTGCACTAGATTGAGTAAAACACTGAAAGGTGGCACGATTCTGGTTACATTATCAATAAATAACATTTTTTATATTTTAAACCATTTATTTTTCCATGTCTATGATTGATGGTGTAAACACAATAGTAGACATGCATACCAACACCCATCTCACAATCACCCTCGACAAAATTCTACAGCCATGTTTTTTTTCTAAAAAAGCAAGCATACAAAAAAAATCTGTATTTAAAACTTTGTAGAAATCAGAAACATTCATACATATAATCATTTTTTCAAATCCAAGAAATTTAAAATTCTAAAATATTTCACACAATGAAATTTTTCTACTAAATCTGACAGCAGTTATGAAGCAGTATTCCTTTATTTTTGTAAACCATGATACAGAGTAAAAATGAAAATTTAAATATTTCAAAATGAAAAAAAACAACTAAATATATCTTGACATCATCTCAAAAGTTTTTTCAGATACTCTTTGCCGATTCCCACACTAAAACGTGGTTTTGTTAGTGTTTTCAAATAATTTTAACTTATCTCTTTGCGAGTATTTTGAATATTTTTAATTTCAAGAAATACAAAATAATATATAAATCTTATAAACAAAAGTTTTATCAGCAAAGTAATTTAAATAATTAGGAAGTAACAATTTCAAGGCTTAGAAAGTATTACAATTCAAAAGCTTAAAAAGTTTCTTGGTAGTATTTTTTTATTAGTTTAAGAACACTTCATGGATATTCAATGCTTATCAAAATTATATTGTTTCGTTGCTACCAGTGTTTTCTCCTTTCGAGTTATCTGCTTAAAACCCTTAAGTTGTCTTCAATGTATATAATCGGTACATCTGGAGTTTATGGTATCTAAAGGCTAATTATTATTCATGAAATTTACCAAACATTGTTTTTATTTACACTTATTAAAATTTTCAACTTTGTTTAAATGTATTCTTTTTAATCTCCCCTCAACCACAGCTGACTAAGCAAATAAAAAGAATATATATGATTTAAAACGCAAGATCTAATGTTATTAAAACTAATGGTTTTAGTAAAAACTTAAAAGTAAAAACTCAAAAAAACAAAACATCTAATTACTACAACTGAAATCGAATGGTTTTTCAACTTCTTTCCAACTCTTAAGAATAAAATTACTGTTTACAATAAAATTACTGCTCATTCATGACAGACACATGTTACCACGGTAACCACAAACATATAACATTAACAAGTTCTAATCAATATCACAGAATACACTTCCATTTAATATAAATGTATACAAGTATCTGATTTTATATATCTATCTGTAGAAAAAAATAATGCAAAAGCCTTAAGAAACTAAGGAGCTCTGCCGAAGGCTTGTATAATGTGCTTGACAATGTAAAAAAAACTTGAGAAAAAAAATCAAAAATGTATCAATTTTTTGAGAAGTATCTGAATCCCTTACAAAACATTTGTAATCCATAATGTATTACAAACTAATAATGGAAATATTTTTAACAAATTTCATTTCCCATATCACCCTTTTTTTTTTAAGATCACAAAACAGACATTTTTTTTTTGCTGTATCAGGGATAGTTGTTTTTTTGGTAGCGTTCAATATTTGAGCATGAAAATATTTCATTTGATAGCATATTTATATGGATTTTATTTAACTGTCAAAGATCATAAGAAATAATAATTCATAACGACCAGTCACATCTTCTAAAAATGACATAAAAAACTCATTTGTAGATAAAAATAACCTCTTGAAATCTTTCCTCCGAGACAGGCTGTATGCAGTTCTGTGTCAATCTGGACACAAAGAGATCTCATTTGACTAGATAATATATACATGCAATAAAGCACTTGTGTGACTATTTTTAAAATGCCTTCATTGTTTAACCAAAGCTCATCAAGGGAGATAATCTAATAACATTACAAATTGTCTCCCTTAGTAAAACATCTTTTTTCCCCTTATTACAGGACTGGTAAAGAAAGATCCTTATAACATACTCCTTTAAAGACAAATAAAACAAAAGTAATATATAAAGCACTAAAATCATTTGTAGCTCTCCCTTTCTTCCAAATACTAAAATAAAGTTTCATGAAAATATGAAAACAAATAATGAAAAATGCAGTGTCCTATTGTCAAATGTTGACATCACAACACAGAAAAATTTGTACCACTTTGAACGATGGTCACATGATATAAGTTTTAGTATCACAACACTTAAAATACACTGTGGTTTATCACAACACTGAAGGGACCCAAATGCCCTTTTTTTGCTCTGACGATATCACTGTTTTAATCTGTTGATGCATCTCTGCAATGTTGCCACCTTGAATGACAGCTGAAATAGAAAAACTTTGATATAGATATTATGTACTTCATTGAAAAATAAAAGAACATAACATATTTATCTGTACAAGATTGTTGTTTTTAATTTCATTCGTATTCTTTATCAAATTTAGTCATTTTTGATAGTAAAATAGCTTATCATTGTGAGGGAACATATTTTGTGGATTATGGCAAAATTGTATTTTCCTGAATATTTGTTTTTGCATATAATCAAAACCTAAATTTACTTTGTGATTTTTTTTATATTGGGAGCAAAATTGTACTCTTGCTATCCTTCCTCAATTGTTGTTTCCTTTATACTGACAATCAACCACAAATTTGCAATCTTTTTTTTTATGTTAAATTTATTCAAACTTTATAGATGATTTAGAATTGACAGTAGAAGATCAAATGTTGCCCTAATTTGGTTATTGTTGATGTTGTGTTGTTGACTCACTGACGTTTAACCCACAAGATCCTTTCTCCAATTATCAATGACATTTTGGAATTTCTTACCCGAAAATTGGTGGTTATAGTCTTTTTCGAATTTCTGGAATTTTTCAAATATATCTTTGGCAGCTTTAGCATTTAACCTTTCTGGTAAAAACTGTGGATCACGTAATTCCCTGAAAATGAAAATCATCAATTGTTTTAATAAGGATAAATAACAATCCATCTCATTGAAGAATAAAATCATGCTATCTAATATATGATATCATGTTAAAATAGTGTAGTGAAAGTTTTGAAGGCTTATCTTCATATTTTGACCAAAAAAACCCAGATTCAATTAGAACTTGGTCTTTTATTGTTTATGTAATATATTTGTATTTTGTTAAACTCTTATTGCACATTTCACTATAATAATAATTTACTTACTTACTTACTAGAATAGTACATGTATACCAATATAAGCTAAGTTTCAATATAAGCAAACAAATAAAACTCAATATATCAAGTATAATTTCAAAACAAAACAGTAATATGAACAGTGGTTAACTACTGTTGCCTTTATTTTCATCAACTTGATCATACAAGTTCCTTTTCAATCAATTTATCAAAATAATAATTCTATGTTTCCTCCAGATTAAATGAAGTGAAAATTTTTTATGAGGAGTTCATCCTGCTATGACAATAAATTAGTGAAATATCCCATAATAAAATTCAATTCTGCAAAAAAATAAATGTTTACAGTATATATACAGGTTTGGAAGATTTCCAGATTTACTTTTGTTTTACAAAATAACATACCTTAACTGTTTGACAGATTTGTGTCTTGCAAATATTACAATAGGATATATATGTTGCCTGTGAAGTCTTTCTATAGATGATGGACTTCCATTTAGTAGGCTATGCATGCCCTGAAACATAAGAGAGGTTCTTACACTAAAATATTGGGAATTAGATAGATTGATGTCAAAATCATTTTTAAATACTATTTCACTAATAATTTACAAAGAAAATACAAAATCTGCTTATGAAATTCCATATCAACAAAATCTCAGACAATTTAATCAGGATACATACCAAGAATAAAACAGTACAAATAAAGTAAAAATATAAGTGAGTCCAATTATTACATACATTCAAAAGATAAATTAACACTGAACAAAACGTATTCATTATTAACTGCAGATTTAATGGTTGCAAACTGAGTTTGTTGAAAATTAAGCAAATAAATATTTAATTTTTTTAACCCATTGATAATTAATATATCAAAATAAGTACTGCTTAATCACAGTCTTTAAGATGAATGATGTCAGCATACTGACTGTTTTTCCATCATACATAAAGATTTGTACCTTGTCGCTGATTTCATGAATACTTGTGACTCGAATACACACAAAATGATCATCTTCCTGCCAATAGTCAATATAGGTACCGTCTGCTAGTCCTTGTTCCATTACTTGAACAGAGGCTTGCATCACAGCTAGAAGAAAACAAATGTTTGATTTCTATTTGAGAACACAGGTATTGGTTAAAAAGTTAAAAAGTAAGCTTAAAAAAGTCTTTTTTATTAAAAATAATAAATTCTACATAGAGTAAAGATCTGAACTGCTTTATTGTGTTTAAACTGTACTAGTTTTATAACTTTTAAGAATATTTCTGTGATAAGTCAGGAGCCTGTAGTTCAGAGGACTTAGTTTATTCCTGTATGTCATACATTTTTTTGTATTTTTTTTGTAATAAACTAGGCTGTAGGTTATCTTGTTTGAATTGTTTCACATGTTTTATGTCAGGGCTTTTTATAGCTGGTATGGGTTTTTCTTATTGATGGATCTGATCAGTGCCACATTTCCTTGTTTCTTTATGTAAATCATAATAAAATTTGATAAATTTCAAACCACAATTAGTCTGCATAAATACAAGAATGCTTGTTTATGTCATTTCTCAATTGCAGAAGATAATTTTCATTAAATTTATATTAGGAAATATGTATTGATAAAATTTACCTAAAATTTATGTTTGTATGAAATCAACAGATGTAATGTACCTACCAGGTTGACAAGCTAAATATATGTCAGGAGATTCTGAGACTAGTTTTTTAATTAAAGGATCAGACAATGGAGCTAATAAAATCACAGGCCGTATCTTTTTACCTAAAAAATATAAATGTACAAATTAAGTGTTGTTACAATAAATTACACAATGCATATGAATATAAAATGCAAATGGTCACTGTTATGGAAGGTTCCATTTTTTTAATTCAATATCTACTTAATATGTAGTACTGTGCATGTTAAGTAGATCTCAAAAATATCTCTTTCTTTTGTTTTAAAAATAAACACTTGTCCTACCAGTGCGTGACATGTTTATCCTCTACTTTTAATAATCTGTTGCTTAATAAAAGAATTTTTAACAAGACCAAGAACTCTGCAATATCTAAATGTCTTCAAATGATTCTTTCGGTCATCAAACCAAACAATTGGTTAAATTTTCTGAAAGATTCAACATGATAAACATCACAATATGCACTAGATATCATCAGAAATGTCATCATTGGTATTAAAATAGTACTAAAATAGATGAAGTGTTTGCTTAATTTCCTCATCTTCAAAAATTTCATTTTAACTTGCTTCAACAAAATCATACCACATTTTGTAGATAAGTTATAATGCACATCATGTATCAAAATAAATAGTTCTAGTTCTTCATCCATTTACTTCTTTCAACGACAATAAGAAAGTCCAAACATTTTTTTTCCTATAGTACTTACATTCCATTCTTTCTATTTTGGTATATGTGTATACAGAAATATCTGAAAAGAAACAAATAGACATATGTAAGAAGATTATCAAAAAACATATGATACTTTTATAACAGATAAACCAAAAGGAACAAAATATACATTTTTATGATATGAATCTACTAAATTTGCAAATGAATACCTCTGTAGGTAAGAAGATTTGACTTTTTTTAATGTAACTCCTACTCATAGTTTTTTCTCTCTTTGCTATATGCCGACTCATTTTCAAATCTGAAGCCCCTTGTTTTTTTAGCAGGAATTGCTAAACAAAAGAGAAGGGATATTATGGTCTGTCTTTTCTTTCGCCCTAAAAATGAGTTTTTGAGATCTATTTAAAACTTGCTCATAATAAAGAAATATGTATGAAATCAAAAAATTAGATGAATAAGACAAAATTTGAAATACAAAACATGTATTAGTAAACCTACCATCTAACTGTGGGACTGAATCACTATTTAAAGAGGCATCAGAAAAAGAGTTGAATTCTCTGCTATCTTTGGAATTGTTTCTTTTATGTTTTCGTCTTTGAAGAAAGCTTCGCCTCACATTTCCTGACCCTCGTCTGGAACCTTTCAGGTCTTCAAATTCATTCTCTGACTGGCTTCTTTTTAAATTAAAATCATCTTCTAACCTGTAAATGAATGAAAGGTATTTATCATTTTTGATTTGTAAAATACTTTTGCAGAATAAAATAAAAAATTTTCACAGGTTTATTCTTCATGGTACCCCCATTTCAGATTTTTCTGATTATCAAACTCTTTCAAGGAATTGAAGACTTGAAATCTTCAAACAAATTTGATTTGATTTGATTTTCTGTGTTTTTATGCCACTTTTAAGCACCGCATTTGGGGTATTTGGCAATTGCCAGTTTTAATTGGTGGTGGAAGCCGGAGTGCCCAGAGAAAATCACTAACCCTTCAATAATAAAACTGACAATTCTAGTCAATTAAGATAGGAGTTGAGTGCACCCATACTAATTTGAAGGGGTTGTGATGAAAAAAATGCTTGCAACAACAAATTGATGACAATCAGCCAAAAACAATACACCCTCTGTAACTCTGTTGCCGTCAGCATACAAATTATTATTCTACTATTAAATTTCTCTCAACATAAAGCTCATTTTGTCATGATAAATTTTTGACTTTTCAAATCTTTTTGCTCTAATGAAGATAAATCTAGAAATTTGCATGGAATGCAGGAATATGGATAAATCACTTATATTCTTTACCTTTCTTTACTTGGAATGGTACCACATTTCTGTGTTTTTCTGCCCTCATCATCCACCAGCCAGGCAAACCAATGACCTTGCTTGCCATCATGGATTGTACTTTCAACCAATAAAATGTCATTTTTCTTGAAACTCAATTCACCGTGATTATCAGCTGTGTGATCAAAATGGACTCTTACATAAAAATGGTCTCCTGGTTGATTGTAAACCTTCTTATATCCTGTAAGAAGAATAAACAACATGATATAATTATTAGCTTGAGATTATAGACTCCCAAACAAAGAAATTTTATGTACACTAGTGTATTGAATTCAAAAGGGATATGACAATGTGGATTATTCCTTAGGGAGGAGGAGGTTATGCTGCAGTCAATGTAAATTGTCAAAAGAAATATAAATTCATATAGTTTTGAGTGTCGGGTGTATGATCACAATAATTTAAAAAAAAATATATTGATTCATATGGATAGAGAAACTGAGCCCTTAGGAGAAGAGGTAGAAGCTTAATGATGGCATAGCAGCTATTCCCATCCATAATGTAAAACCTTCATGAGATTAGATAAATCTCAAGTAGAGTAAAAAGTATTCTTTTGTGACTTATTCAGTTAAAACCAAATACTCGAACAAGTGTCAAGTTTAGAGAGTTCCCACTTAGTTCAGAAAAGTTTTCAGTTTGGTAACAGTAAATATAAGCCTTTTATAACTTACTGGCAGGATTATATTGTACAAGCATTCTAACAGAAGGACATGGCTTGGTCAGTTCTAAAGAGGCTTCTTCAGCTGTCAGCTTCCGGAAGTCAACTCCATTATACTGAAAAATAAAGCATTCATTTTTTTTATTTTAACATCCTTAAGATGAAACTATTCTAGTATAAAAAGGTTTGAACTTTTTGCTTACTATTAATTTAATATAATATAAATCTGTTTCTAGTATTATTATTTTATAAACATTATAAAGAGTGACCTGTGAATTGTGAAATAAAGATTGTACTACAAAATTTTGTATTTGTATAGATGCATTGTATATATGCAAATCAAAGATTAAAATATGAATAGTTTTTTTGTAGAGCAAGTGACTTTTGACTAGTATTGTCATTATTTTACTGTTATCAAATGCTTCCTCTTTAGGTGATAATATATTTTAAGTTTGCATGAGAATCTCTAAAGGAGATTTATGACTAATTCTAAATCACAGACTGTAAATATCTGTAAAATGATAAATAGCCTACAAAATAATAATTTGCAAAGCAAGGTAACATCTCTTTTAAAATGAAGAAAAGTTTATATAAAATTGTCAAAATACTCACTTCTAAAATTTGATCACAGCAATGAAGACCATCGTGGCCGAAAGCAAAACTTTGTGGTTGAACCTCATGGACAAATATTCCGACAGCATTGCCACCAATAGTACTGATGCCAAGACTAAGGTTGGGAGAACTTTTCTTAAATGACAACACTCTGGCTGCCTCACATGCTGTATCACTGGCACTGGGGAAAGACAAAAGAAAACAACGACTCATATAATTAGTAAACTTGCATAGATATGATAAGAAGAGGTTAAATTAATACAACACAATCACTTTCATAATATCAGTTGGCCAAAAAATGGTTATACAATTTGTAAATTGGAAGTTAAGAATTATTTAATTGAACTACTGTAAATTCAGAAATTATTGCATGCATTTATTATTGCGATTTTGTCATTTTAGACTAAATCGTGTTTTTAATTTTTGCAATATTGAGAAAAATCATGTCTAGTTCATTTATAAAATTTCAAAAAATGAATTTTAATTATTGAGATGTTAACCCACTCGCATTTTTCGCAATAATAAAAACATTACAATAGTTTCTGAAATTATAGCTACATACTAACATCTTTTTTGACTGAAATTTTTCACCCTTTGAATAGTTTAAACATGACTATGCTAGGTTCACTGGTATTCTGACAAGTAAAACCCTTCTAAACAAGAACATTTATAACTTCATTTCAAATAAGTTAATTGATACTACGAAAACATTTTACTTCAACGAAAAAAATTGTTGCCTCAAAAAAATTTGGAGTGTAATCTGAGTTAAATATATAAATTATGAAGTCACAAAATACTTACTCGACAATAGAAGCTCTTGGAGTTTTATTTCTGCCACTGGAACCTGTACCATTATGGTTACGTTTAAATGTGCCGAGACCAGGAGAATTTTTAGGAGAATTATTAGCACTGTCCTCTCCAGATGAATCACCAGTTTTACTGTAATATTCTGTAATGGAAAATAAGTGTGTTAAAAAATCTGTACATAAAACTGTATATTTGATTGTAAAATGTAGTCCTGATGTGTGCTTCTTTGTTACATTTGTTGTTTTTATAGTGATTAATATGATAACACAATGTTGACTGCTGTACCCCTATTTTTGACATTTTTAACTATTGTGTCTGTTTGTTTTGTTCAAGCATCGGTGACAATATAATGGAATGTGATACGACTGTCATACAAGTGAAAGGTTTAGTTAGCTATTAAACCAAGTTCAATCCACCATTTTCTACATTTGAAAATGCCTGTACCAAGTCAGGAATATGACAGTTCTTGCCCATTCGTTTTTGTTGCGTTTTGTTATTTGATTTTGCCATGTGATTATGGACTTTCCGAATTGATTTTCCTCTGAGTTCAGTATTTTTGTGATTTTACTTTTTTCTTAACTTATTATTGATATATTTTTTCTATAATGCATATTCATTTTTGTGACAGGCCTAATTTAACTTTTAAGGTTATATCAATTGAAGGTAAAGCCATCAAAACAATCCAATTATAAGAAACTATTTTGAACTAAACGAATTGAAAATTTGTTTTTAGTTATCATGACAGAATTAAGATTTGCAGAAGTTGTGTGTTGTGGTTATCTACTCAACATAGATCCCATTTATTAGCGTTTCTTTTAAAGTACCCAGTGAACACTGATGAACGCTGGCAGTTAGTGTTTGTAACTATAGTACACAGACTGTTCCCAAATATAAATTAGAGCAAATACGCCGATATTTTGGAACAACAAGCATGTATCCTAACCATACCTTGATCAATATCAGTTGATACACTTACCATCAGGATTATGTTGTACAAGCAGACTGAGAGAATTCCCAACCTGCTTCAATATTTGTGATGCCATTTCCTGAGATGCTGTTCTCATATTTATTCCACAAATCTGCAAATAAAGATATATTTTTATATCAATTTTCCTTTTTTTTTCTTTTTTCACTGCTTCATTTATACATATATGCTTTTCCTATCTTTATATATAAAAAACTAAATTGTATTTTTTTTTCTTCTGCATTGTTACGAAATGTAAATTATAAACCAAACATTATATAACTTATATGTGTGTATATTTTATTTCTGATTTCACAAATGGTAATTACAAAAAAATGTATTGTGTCAAACTTGGATCTTCTCTTTTATGAAAGTCTTAAACATAAATCACCACAAAATCTTCTGAAAAGTGCTAAATGTGTAAAAATGGTTTTTATTAGTTTATGAAACAAGAATGTGTCCAAAGTACACGGATGTCCAACTCGCACTATCATTTTCCATGTTCAATGGACCGTGAAATTTGGTAAAAAATCTAATTTGGCATTTAAATTAGAAAGATCATACCATAGGAAACGTGTGTACTAAGTTTCAAGTTGATTGGACTTCAGCTTCATCCAAAACTACCTTGTTCAAATTTTTTTAACCTGAAGCAGGACAACAGACAGACACATGAACAGACGCATGGAAGTACGGGCGCACGGAAGGACGGACGAACAAACCAGAAAACATAAAAATAAGCATGCTACTGTAAATGTTCTGATTCTTGTGTAGAATTTATTCTTTATTAACAAAAATTTAATCCAGAAATTAAAAATAATAATTATAAAGGTATTTTTTTACAAAATGAATAAAATTGAGATATTGTGCATTTGTCTCCATTCGTGTTTAATTTCTACGAAAAATAAATTTCAAACAGTAATAATATTGTTAGCTAATATCCTACCATGTGAACTCAAACACAATATAAACAGACCATGCATTCCTGATCGTTGGACATAAATATTTTCCCTTGTAAACTGACCTCTAAAAATTGATCCCCTATAACAAGTCCTGCTTTAGCTGCCAAACTATTCTCATTTACACTGGAGACAAAAGTTCCTCCTTTAGGCCCAGTCTCTATCTGGAATCCTACAGGTTGTGAGGTTCGTTCTATATATATTGTTCTGGTCTGGCCTGGATGAAGTCTGAAAATATGTCATAGTATGTTAAGGGTAGTTTTATTATCAATCTAGTACAACAGATTTCATTTAATAGCAAATGCTTCATTTACAAAGCTTTAATAGACTTTATCATTTCCTAACTGTTAAAATAAGAATGTTGTTCCAACATGATATCAAAAATTTCCGATAAAATCTTCATACAAATAAAAACACTTTGTATATAATACTATGTCATTTTCCCGTATTGCCTTACAATGTACCATGTAAATTTAACTAAAATTAATTAGTCTCTGCTATGTAAGCAGTGTTTCCATTAGAATTAGAGGGGCATAAGTGGCTGAGTGGTCTTAGCAGTTCAACAACTGTTTCATTAGCCAGTCACCACGGAGGTTGTGATTTAGAATCCTCCATGTGGCTGGTGCGCTAGTCTCCATTCTTGACTAGGATTTTCATTGGTTCTCTCAAGGCACTCCAGCTTCTTCCACCAATAGAAACTGAACATCAATCAATCAAATGATCCTTAGAATTTGACTTTGTGTGTTACTATGTTAACCATATAACCAAAGATTTGGAATTTGTGTTGCTATGCAACAGTGTCTCCATAAGAACTTGATTTTTTGTTACTGAGTTAACAGTATCTCATTAGAATATGAATTTGTGCTGCTATGTAAATAATGTCTCCATCAGTATTTTTTTTGTTTTTTTGTTGTTATGTATTAAAATAATGTCTCCATAAGAATTTGATGTCATGTTTCTATGTAAACAATGTCTTCATCAGATTTTGACATTGTTATGCCATTGGTCTATTCAGTTGCAACAAATAACCTCCAAACTCATGTAAAGTCAGAAATAGACACTCTTTACGAAGGAAATATGTTTAAATCAACAACCTAAACCTACCTTCCTCTTGCATGTTCAGGGTCAATAATATTTTCTGATTCTAACATTGGAGATCCGGGGCTACTTCTGGCTGACACTGTAAAATAAAATCATATCAAAAGTTATCTTACATAAAGCTTAATTTTACAGCTTTTATATCAATTTGTGATAGTGTTTTTAAAAACGTTAAAGCCAACACACTCCAGGCTCCCCTTCAGGCTTGTAAATGTATGATAAAATTTATTTTACACTGAATGATATCTTAACCTAGAAACTCTGAAATGAAGTAAATATATCATATTTGTTTTTCGTTCATTATTTTGTACATAAATCAGGCTGTTACTTTTCTTGTTTGAATTGTTTTAAATTTGTCATTTCTGGGACTTTTAGGGTAGAGACTATGCTGCATGGATTTTATTCATTGTTATAGGCTGAACTATGACCTATAGTTGTTAACTTCTGTGTAATTTGGTCTCTTGAGAACTGTTGTCTATCATACCAAATCTTCTTATCTTTATGTACATATGATTGCATGAATTACACATACAAAATATTAATTTAAAAATTTACTTGAAAAGAAAATTGTTATGGTTGACTTTTTATCTTTTCAAACTGAGAATATATTGCATGCTTATTTTCCTATAGGAACTGAGACTCACCAACTTCAACAGAACCTGTAGAAGCTATGCTCTGATTGGATGGAGGAACCCACATCCAGCTGGACTGTTGTTGCTGTTGTACTTTTCTGGGAAATGTACTGGTTTCATAATCCCCTGACTTCCTGGTTCCTTGGTGACCTGAATATAACATATGGTCGCTAGGGGTAGAACTTATCTGTGATGGACTAGGAGAACTACACCACTGAGGGAAGGAGGGCGATGGCCGCCTGAATTCTTGGTCTGTGTGTGGCATTGGAAATGGTTTAGAACCGACTGGAGACATCCCTGCACTTCTGTGGACATACAAACATAAACATATCATAAAATAAAGGAAAATATACAGTTACTGAGGATTATTATACCTTGATCTTAGATATCATATATCATGAATATTAAAGGAAAATGTGCATTTATTAAGAACATTATTATTCCTTGATAACCACACATTGATCTTGATACAAATTTCCTATAAGATTTTCTGCAGATGTTTGAAAAACTATGAAATCAAATGTTCATGAAAATAAAAAATCCAGGTTTAAATTATCTATTATCAAAGAAAATTAAGATAAGGGTTGTGTCAATGCTTTACACATGTTACATGAAAAAGAGAAATTACACATTTTATTCTAAAATATGGGGAAAAATGCCTCAGAGAAATGTCAAATCTTTTATTTTTGTTTGTTGTAAAAACATTTATATTAGCATAATTATTTTAATCTTATTTACTTCAACTTCTATTGATATATTCAGGAACACACTATGAACAAATTATGAAACTTGAACTGTGATTTAACTTACAAAGGATACCCATTGCACCACAATACTATCATGACTGTATATTGTAGCATATTAATCTATTGTAATAAAAAATCATAATATCTAATAAAATTTGTAGATTTAGTTAACAAAGTCCTTATATTTGTATAAAGTAACATTCGTTTATAGTGGAAAATTGTTTTAACGTTGAATAAGCTACAATTAATAATTGCTTGATAGTCCATTTCTGTGATTAATATTAGATAACTCTGGTTAATTTCTCTATCTATCTATAATGAAGGGGAGATAAATAATTCGACATTCATTTATAGTATTTTTTAAAAATGATGAACGGTTCTTTATATTGGTATGTAATCATTTTAAACGTTTCAAATTTATGAAATTATATTCGTACATCAATAACAAAAACTGAAATATATTGAATTGATACATGTTGTAATTATTCAAAATTATATCAGAAACCTATATTTAATTATAAAATAATGAACCTGCTAAAGGGAGACAATACTTGCATAACTTTTTTTCGAATCGGCACACAATACAAAGGAATGTCACTCTTGCATACAAATGGCACATCAATATAATTAATTAATTGTGCATTCGTGCTCCACCTTCAAAGATTCTAAATTATAAATATAACCAAAAGTTGTTAATCTATAGGATAGTGAAGACTAATGAAAGCTAACCCACTGTAAAAAATATTTCTTTAAAATTTTTTAAAACTTCCTCAGAAAAATGCTTGAGCCACTTGACTTTCATAGCTCATAATTAACGTTTTTACACAATATTTTAATAAAGTAGTTAAAGATTATTTGCTTCTCAGAGTGTAAGACGCAATAAAAATCGTATGCTTGCATCATCTTACCCAAATACAGATGTAATTAAGCCCTGAACATCTCAACATTTGTTTGTTTATTTTTTTCAATAAAAAATCACAACTACATTTTAAGATCTGACTAAATACCTATATCCTGATATCATCAGGTAAATATACTATATATTGAAGTAAGTAAATTTTGATTTTGATTATCTCCCCTTTAACATGTTTTTAGACCATGGTTACATTTATAAATGTATTCCTTTAAGCAGATATCAGGTCCTTGAAGAGTTGCACTATCACAAAGCACAAACAGACAGACACACAAATATATGCTCAAGATGTTTCATATCAACCCTATTGAAAATTTATTTGGCAGGGAACATAAAATAAATTTACCCATAATGGCTGCCTCTACTTGACGGGAATGAACTCGTTGACGGTACTCTTTCTGATAGATATGGCGGTGAATGTAATGAATCAAATGTTGATGTTTCACTTGACCACCGTGGACTTGAAGTGGACATTCGACTACTTTGTGAATCGGTTGATGTGTTAAATGGATGACTAGATCTAGAATGTGGTCCTGAATGTCCTGAATAATGATGACGGCGCTCCTTGTTGTCTCGTTCAACAGGGCGCCGTCTTACAGGTTTATTATTTACTCCAGGTTCTCGGATTATGTCCCTTGAATAAGTGGATGGCACTTCATGATGTCTACTCTTAGAAGGATATGCCTTCTGTGAAATATATGAATTCCTGTTTGGAGACACTGTCTTTCGCGGTGGCAGAAATGAATTGTCATGACTATAGGAAGAGTATGGCGGCATGCTGGTAGTCATAACAGAATTTTGTGGAAACTGTGATGACTTAATCCTTGGTTTTGGTGAACTAACAGGAGAATAAGAAGGGTAGCGACGTACTGTGGAATCACTACTCTGTGGACTATGGTGGTATTTCACAGTAGAATCAGAACTTTGAGGACTATGACGAACAGCTTCATACGAAGAAATGGTCCTCTCCGGAGGATCTGGCGGCACTTTTTGAGATCCATCCAAATTAGAGGTCAGAATACTTGGTCTTTCCTGCTTTTTGCGAGGAGATGGAACCATCACAGTTCCATTCACTTGAGGAGGAATAATCCTATTACACTTTGGCCAAGTGCCATTATCCACTTCATATTCACGTTTCCGGCTGGACTTTTGAAAGTGGTCATTCTTTTTGTCCATCATTCCTGGGTGTAACCCTAGGTCTTTCCAAAAATCATCATCTGTCGTCTGCTGTGAAGATATATGTGAAGTTGTCATTGGCAACAATTGACTTGATTCTTCCAAATTGTGCGGTTTATCGTGATTTTTCCCCATTCGTGTATTACCACCAAAAAACTTTTTTAACAACCCTTGTTTATCATGTTTATGATCATTCTCTTTGTGTCGATTATTCCCATTTAAAAACTTGGAATCGTTTTGTTTAATAGTGTCAGTTTGTGATTCACTACTTTTTAAGTTTTTATTATCTGGAGAACTATTTGGTTCCCAGGCGTTTCTTTTCGTGGATATGGTTTCTGGTTTTGAATAGGTCATTTGTTCGGTTTTCGGTGAGATTGTGGTTTGTATTATTGGTGTAGGTGAAGAAGCGGCAGAATTAAATGTCGTCTGCCTCCAAATATCTAATGACACTGGATCCTTACAATCTTCTAAAACTTTTATTAATTCCTTTGGAGTTAAATTTTCAACTGAACGGCCATTCACCTGTTAAAAAAAAAGAAAATGTTAAATTGTGATTTCTCTATCATTAATAATACAAAGAATTTATACATTAATTCTCATGGGAGATTAGCAATGTGTCAAACCATTCAAGTATTCAAACATCCTTATAGATTGATATTTAGATTAAACCTATGCAGGGGGTGACAGTGTCATACATACATCTGGGACAATACCCCTAATGCGCCTTGAAATGAGGAACACAAAAGTCACGTGTAAACAAAAAATCTCTGTGTAGTGATATTTGACACATTTCTATGATAAACAAATGACTGAGCTGAACCATTAGTGTTAATTTAGAAAGTAGGGGAACACAGAATAAATGTGTAAAAACCATGGAGCTAATAAATGTGTTCAAAGTATTAAAATTTCAAAGAACTTATTGTGTTAAAAATGGGATTTTTTACAATGAGGAGCCACATCGCAAAAGGATTCTCGGGGTTTGCTAAATTACGGAAAAATGAATCACACTTCGTACCCCGAAAATTTAACCACATATGTAAAAATGTCTCAGCTTCGAAACAAGCCATCATACATATACAAGTTTACGATATGGGCTGAGCAACAGAAGAAAACGTTACCATTACGGCCTATGGAGAAACAATTGCGCATATTGCCCCATCTTCTAAGACAAGATCCAGAGATATCTTAAGATAATTTCACCTTGTACACCACAGAAAATTGTGAAAATGATGGTTAGTAGTTTTTTATTTATACCTAGTTATCATAAATGATTAAAGATAAATATTATTGATAAAGAACAGCAAAAATTCAATGAATTTTTCGCTTTTAAAATCGTTACTGGCACGGGGCTGAACACTTTTTTTAGGCACAATCATAACTTTGTTTACCCCGAGAGATCCGAAAGGAATTGTTTATTCAATTGAAAAAGGCAGGAAAACTTACATGTAATATGAATTAATTGTAAGTAAACATGACACAATATAGTCTTTGTTATGTAATTATCACTCTGGTCTGCAGGAATAGCTGATAATCAAGGGAGATAACACACTTCACACGAGTAAAGTGAGATACATCATCACATGCTTTTATACAATGATTTGACCCTGGTCAGTAGATATCATATGCAAATAAACAGAAAAAAACCTTGTACATGTATTAAGAAAATCATGTATTACTATTGTTAATGCACACGAGCAAACACAAGATATTGTCATTTCTCAGTGAAAAAGGGGGAGGGCCAACCCTCTTGAAAACAATATTGCTATTCAACTACATGTATTAAGCTAGTTAGCTACTACCCATTGCTTCTAATATAAACAGTTTAAATGAAGGTGGCTAAGCCACAAGGGAGAGGCATTTTTCTTTCTTTGTGATAAAACTTTCAAGAATTAGATTTTTCTCTCTCGATAATACTTATGTACTTAAATTAAATGATAACACAGCCTGAGTAAAATTTTTTGTCTTATTTCAGTTCCAGACATATCATTACTATTAAACATGAGATGGCAAACTAAAGGTTTTAAAAAGTCCTGAATAACTGGTAAGCATTTTGATTTATTAGGTAAGCTCTAAATTATTTATTTATGGTATTTGTGCAAATGAAATTACAGTCGGTATGTTATAAATATGCTTATATGAAAACTGTTGCTATGGTCTTGCTATTAAATGAAAAGGCTTGGTTACTGATCTTTTCGACTCAACATTTCGAGTTAAATCTTGCGGCAACTGATTCTCATGTAACACTGCAAACTCTATTTAGCACTATTTTGATCTGTCGTTATTTAATGACGCCATAATACGTGTGATGTCACAATGTTTCCTATAATACCTCATGTGGATTTCTCACTGAGAAAGGGTTTTCACTAAAATACATGTAAAAAGCCTTTTTTTTCTTAAATAGAATTATGTGAATGGACAAGTTTTGAAAATTTGCACTTCATTGCACTCTAATTACATAATAAGAATGACTTTCCCAGTAGTTTTGAGGGGTTTTCATAGTATTATATACCAGATGTCTACTAGTAAGAATAGTTATTTTGGTGGTTTTTTTTTTATGAAATCTACATTTTTGCATAATTTCTCTGTCAAAATGCACTTTAAGACACAGGAAAATGTTATGGAATGCTTTAACAGGGTCTGTATATTGTAATTTAAGGTTATCATCAGAAGTTTTGTCCTTGTTTTGACTAGTAAAGGTATACTGGAAGAAATTAATTATACATACACGTTGTATTAAAAATAAATGAATATAGCGATAAAAGTGTCATTGCCATATAGTGCTGAAACAACTTTATTTTTTTTCAGAAATGGACAAAAATACAAAGATTTATTCAGAATGTCATACCGATGAAGATCACCTAAAAATATTTGGAAAAATCAGAACTATGGATTTCAATATGGGACAATACCCCTAATGCGCCTTGAAATGAGGAACACAAAAGTCACGTGTAAACAAAAAATCTCTGTGTAGTGATATTTGACACATTTCTATGATAAACAAATGACTGAGCTGAACCATTAGTGTTAATTTAGAAAGTAGGGGAACACAGAATAAATGTGTAAAAACCATGGAGCTAATAAATGTGTTCAAAGTATTAAAATTTCAAAGAACTTATTGTGTTAAAAATGGGATTTTTTACAATGAGGAGCCACATCGCAAAAGGATTCTCGGGGTTTGCTAAATTACGGAAAAATGAATCACACTTCGTACCCCGAAAATTTAACCACATATGTAAAAATGTCTCAGCTTCGAAACAAGCCATCATACATATACAAGTTTACGATATGGGCTGAGCAACAGAAGAAAACGTTACCATTACGGCCTATGGAGAAACAATTGCGCATATTGCCCCATCTGATGAATTCATTAAAACTTTTGACAAGAACTTAATCATGAATTTTCATTTTTACTATTTTTCGATTGGATATCCAATGTGCTAATATTAAGCTGTGTGAAACCTAACACATGAAATGCACACTGCAGACACTAATGTTAACAAGGGTCAACTAAAAACACCATAAATAGAGATCTTAGCTTCAAAATCTGTATTTAACAAGTTCAGATATAATGAACAAAGTGTATTTTCAGTCATCCTCTTTAAGCTTACTGCTGAAATAAAATATCAAGAAAGACTCAGCTTAAGGTAAAGACACAAATAATACCTCAGAAGATTTTTCTTGCAGTTTTATAGATCCTTTTCTTGTTCTTGCTTCAATATTTGTATTATAGGCCACAGCCTCATTTTAGATATAATGATTACATGACTTACACAAACAATTCTGTCTCCAGTGGTGAGAATCCCCTCCTTGGCAACAATAGATCCTGGAGTAATCCTACTAATGTATAACCCTTGTTCTAAATGAAATCCAAGGTCTGAAACAATAATGAATATCATGTCCAATTAGAAATGTAGCCAATGAAGACAAAGTAATGCCAAAAAATCAGCCATTTTCTTCACAAGAAAATACCTGTACCAAGTCAGGAAGTACTTTTTTGAATGATAAATGTTTAAAAGTATATTCTCGTTCTTAAAATCTTAATTTTATTTTGTCCATGCTCAGGTTATACACCAATACTTATGTTTTTTTCATTTTCATTATTAAATAGGTTGATTATCTCACTAGGGAGTACATAACTAGATCTCTACCTAGGTCATTTATTCTCACAATGGGATTGCAGAAGTTTTCTGTTTACTGTATTTGAGAGATAAATATTCTAGCAAAACACTTGAGCCAGTGTCAATCTTCTAACAATGTTTAATGACCAATTAAATTTTGTTCAATCTTGCATGGGAAAGTGTAGCAGCAAAAAAGTATGATTATGTGTGGATAGGATCTTTCAATGGTATATTCAAACATAGTGTACATACAATCACAGGTTTTTGGGGTGTTTTTTTAGTTTTTTTTTTAAAGTTTCTTATTACTTAAGTGACCATGCAAAGGTATAAACATAATTTAACAGCCTGTTTATAACCAAGATTCTTGATTTCTGAGAGACAATAAAGTTAATGCCAGATTACTTCATCTATTTTATTTTCAATACCAACCTTTGCCAAGCATGACACTCAGTTGCAATGGTTGCCAGGTTCTCGGAGTTATGCATCTTCTTCTTCTTACCAACTGAAATGACAATCATAATAAAAATTCATAAAGGTTATTAAATTAATGTGTTACAGTAATAGCAAATCTTTGATCTAAATTTCTTAATAACTTTTTTGAGACTCCTGACAACTAAGAGCTATAAATACTGCAGATTATTCTTTAGTTGACTCTAATTGAACCTTTAGATATCTATTGGTGACTTATGCACTAGATTGCTGTCTCATTGACTTTTACCAAACAGCATTCCATCATACATATATACATTTAAAAACATATTTTAAACTTGGAATATCTGGGTTTTTTGGTGGTAATGGGTCGATTTGTTGCTTTTTCATTGATATATCCCCATCATATTCATATTTTCATATAAAAAGAATTGACAGACTAAATTTTTCTTCTGTTGGTTTTTGTCCTGTTGAGTTGCTGTTTCTTTGACAGTCACCACACATTTCATTTTATTTATACAAGAAAACATCTAAATAATTTACAGTTACTGTCATATTAAAGCCATGCCTTTAACTGATAAATAATTTTTTTCAAATCTTTATTTGTCTATCATTATTTTCTATATTTGTAAATGTATCAAATTTGTGATAATTAGCAATACCAAATCAGAATCAAATAATAAGTTAGTTATATAAGTTTAATACACTTGACCCGATTCTATAAAATACAACTGGTGTTTCAAGGTAACAAACAAATGCGGTATGATTATTAAACTCAAGTCTGACTAAGTAACCACAAATAAAAACTCCATCTTATTTCTGTTTACAAAGCTATGGTGCTTTCCAATTAGTTTCCCCTATTATGTAAAAGGATTGGAATTATTAAAACATAAACCGCAGATGCATAAATTAATTCTCTAGTGACATATGTTGAAAACA